>JAZHEH010001325.1:0-32976 GCA_036589455.1 Ateles fusciceps
CAGTGCTCCAATCACTCTGAGCTCTATCTTGCTCAGAGCATCATTAGCTCTGAGCTCCTATCACTTGAAGCTCCGTCTAGCTCTCAGCTCCATTTTGCTCTGAGCATCATCTGCTCCCAGCTCCAGCTTGCTTGGAGCTCAAATAACTCTGAGCTCCATTTTGTTCTGAGCATCATCTGCTCAGAGCTCCATCTTACTCAAAGCATCATCTTTTCTGAGTTCCATCTTCTCCAAGCTCCAGCTTGCTCGGAGCTCCAATCACGCTGAGCACCGTCTTGTTCTGAGCACGATCTACTCCAAACTCCAATGGCTCAGAGTAATGTTTGGAGTGCCAATCACTCCGAGCTCAATCTTGCTGTGAGCATCATCTTTTCTGAGCTCCATCTCCCATTAGGCGCCGACACCATCTGCATAGACATTTATCTTACTCAGAGCTTCACCTAGTCAGAGATCCATTTACTCTGAGCTCCATCTTGCTGGAAGTTCTCATCACTCTGTGTTCCGTCTTGCTGGGAGTTCCAATCACTTCCAGCTCCATTTTGCTCTGAGCACCATCTGGTCGGAGTTCATCTTACTCTGAGCAACATGTGCTCTGAGCTCCACCTTGCTTGGAGCTGTAATCACTGTGGGCTCCATTTGCTCTAAGCTCCAAAACCTAGCAACATCTCCTCCAAACTCCATCTTGCTCAGAGCTCCACTTGTTCAGATCAATGTTCAGGAGTGCCAATCACTCCGAGCTGCCTCTTTAAGCAGTATCTGCTCTGAGGTCCATCTTACACCAGCAACATCTGTTCCAAGCTCCATCTTGCTTGGAAGCTCCTTGTTGCTCAGAGGTCTATCTGATGAGCTCCATCTGGCTGAAGCTCCAATCTACTCCAAGCTCCATCTTGCTCTGAGATCCATCTGCTTGAAGCTCCATCTGCTCTGAGCTCATCTTGCTTAGAGCTCCCATCTACCCTGAGCTCCATTTTACTCAAAGCACCATAGCTCAAGTTCCATCTTGCTTGGAGTTCCATTTGCTCTAAGCTTAATCTTGCTAGAGTTTCATCTGCTTCGAGCTCTGTCTTGCTCTGAGCTCTATCTTGCTAGAGCTCCATCTGCTCCAAGGTCCATCTTGCCTCAGTTTGCAATCACTCTGAGCTCCATCTTGCTCTGAGCACCATCTGCTCTGAGCTCCTATACTCCAAGCTCCATCTAGCTTGGAGCTCCATCTTGTCTGAGCTTAATCTTGCTCAGAGCTTCATGTGCTTGGGCTCTGTCTGCTCTGAGGTCTATCTTGCTCAGACCTCCATCTGCTCCAAGCTCCATCTTGCTTGGAGCTCCTTTTGTCAGAGCTTAATCTGCTCAGAGCTCCATCTGCTCTGGAGCTCTGTCTTGCTTGGAGCTCCATCTTGCTCAGAGCTCCATCTGCTCCAAGCTCCATCTTGCTCAGAGCTGCTAATCACTCTGAGCTCCATCTTGCTCTGAGAACCATCTGCTCTGAGCTCCAATCACTCCAAGCTCCATCTAGCTCTGAGCTCCATCTTACACCAGAGGAACAACATCTCAAAGCTCCATCTTGCTTGGAGCTCCTTCTTGTCTAAGTTTAATCTGCTCAGAGCTTCATCTGCTTGGAGCTCCTTTTTATCTGAGTTTAATCTGCTCAAGCTTCATCTGCTTGGAGCTCCTTCTTATCTAGTTTAATCTGCTCAGAGCTTATCTGCTTGGGTCTCTGTCTGCTCTTAGGTCTATCTTGCTCAGAGCTCCATCTACTCCAAGCTCCATCTTGCTTGGAGCTCCTTCTTGTCTGAGCTTTAATCTGCTCAGAGCTTCATCTGCTTGGAGCTCTGTCTGCTCTATCTTGCTCAGAGCTCCATCTGCTCCAAGCTCCATCATGCTCAGTGCTGCAATCACTCTGAGCTCCATCTTGCTCTGAGCACCATCTGCTCTGAGCTCCTATCACTCCAAGCTCCATCTAGCTTGGAGCTCCTTCTTGTCTGAGCTTAATCTGCTCAGAGCTTCATGTGCTTGGGCTTTGTCTGCTCTGAGGTCTATTTTGCTCAGAGCTCCACCTGCTCCAAGCTCCATCTTGCTCTGAGCACCATCTGCTCAGAGCTCCATCTGCTCAGAGCTCCATGTGCTCAGAGCTCCATCCGCTCCAAGCTTCATCACGCTCGGTGCTCCAATCACTTTGAGCTCCCCCTTGCTCTGAGCACCATCTGCTCTGAGCTCCTATAGTAAAAGCTTCATCTAGCTCTGAGCTCCATCTTACACAGAGGAACATCAGCTCAAAGCTCCATCTTCCTTGGAGCTCCTTCTTTTCGGAGCTGAATCTGCTCTGAGCTTCACCTTGCTCAGTGCTCCAATCACTCTGAGCTCTATCTTGCTCAGAGCATCATTAGCTCTGAGCTCCTATCACTCGAAGCTCCGTCTAGCTCTCAGCTCCATCTTACACAGAGAAACATCAGCTCCAAGCTCCATCTTGCTTGGAGCTCCTCCTCTTGTCTGAGCTTAATCTGCTCAGAGCTTCATCTGCTTGGAGCTCTGTCTGCTTGGAGCTCTATCTTGCTCAGACCTCCATCTGCTCCAAGCTCCATCATGCTCAGTGCTGCAATCACTCTGAGCTCCATCTTGCTCTGAGCACCATCTGCTCTGAGCTCCTATCACTCCAAGCTCCATCTTGCTTGGAGCTCCTTCTTGTCTGAGCTTAATCTGCTAGAGCTTCATCTGCTTGGAGCTCTGTCTGCTCGGAGCTCTATCTTGCTCAGACCTCCATCTGCTCCAAGCTCCATATGCTCAGTGCTGCAATCACGCTGAGCTCCATCTTGCTCTGAGCACCATCTGCTCTGAGCTCCTATCACTCCAAGCTCCATCTTGCTTGGAGCTCCTTCTTTCTAGCTTAATGTGCTCAGAGCTTATCTGCTTGGAGCTCTGTCTGCTCGGAGCTCTATCTTGCTAGACCTCCATCTGCTCCAAGCTCCATCATGCTCAGTGCTGCAATCACTCTGAGCTCCATCTTGCTCTGAGCACCATCTGCTCTGAGCTCCTATCACTCCAAGCTCCATCTAGCTTGGAGCTCCTTCTTGTCTGAGCTTAATCTGCTCAGAGCTTATGTGCTTGGGCTCTGTCTGCTCTGAGGTCTATCTTGCTCAGACCTCCATCTGCTCCAAGCTCCATCTTGCTTGGAGCTCCTTCTTGTCTGAGCTTAATCTGCTCAGAGCTTCATCTGCTTGGACAGCTCTGTCTGCTTGGAGCTCCATCTTGCTCAGAGCTCCATCTGCTCCAAGCTCCATCATGCTCAGTGCTGCAATCACTCTGAGCTCCATCTTGCTCTGAGCACCATCTGCTCTGAGCTCCTATAACTCCAAGCTCCATCTAGCTTGGAGCTCCTTCTTGTCTGAGCTTAATCTGCTAGAGCTTCATGTGCTTGGGCTCTGTCTGCTCTGAGATCTATCTTCTAGAGCTCATCTGCTCCAAGCTCTATCATGCTCAGTGCTGCAATCACTCTGAGCTCCATCTTGCTTTGAGCACCACCTGCTCTGAGCTCCTATCACTCCAAGCTCCATCTAGCTTGGAGCTCCTTCTTGTCTGAGCTTAATCTGCTAGAGCTTCATCTGCTTGGGCTCTGTCTGCTCTGAGGTCTATCTTGCTAGAGCTCCATCTGCTCCAGCTCCATCTTGCTCTGA
The DNA here is from genome assembly GCA_036589455.1 of Ateles fusciceps. NCBI lineage: Eukaryota > Metazoa > Chordata > Mammalia > Primates > Atelidae > Ateles > Ateles fusciceps. The sequence continues at coordinate 3,666 of JAZHEH010001325.1, forward strand.
GCACCATCTGCTCTGAGCTCCTATCACTCCAAGCTCCATCTAGCTCTGAGCTCCATCTTACACAGAGGAACATCAGCTCAAAGCTCCATCTTGCTTGGAGCTCCTTCTTGTCTGAGCTTAATCTGCTCAGAGCTTCATCTGCTTGGAGCTCCTTTTATCTGAGTTTAATCTGCTAGAGCTCCATCTAGCTTGGAGCTCCTTCTTATCTGAGTTTAATCTGCTCAGAGCTTTATCTGGCTTGGAGCTCCATCTTATCTGAGTTTAATCTACTCAGAGCTCCATCTAGCTTGGAGCTCCTTCTCATCTGAGTTTAATCTGCTAGAGCTTCATCTGCTTGGGTCTCTGTCTGCTCTGAGGTCTATCTTGCTCAGAGCTCCATCTGCTCCAAGCTCCATCTTGCTTGGAGCTCCTTCTTGTCTGAGCTTAATCTGCTAGAGCTTCATCTGCTTGGAGCTCTGTCTGCTCTATCTTGCTCAGAGCTCCATCTACTCCAAGCTCCATCATGCTTAGTGCTGCAATCACTCTGAGCTCCATCTTGCTCTGAGCACCATCTGCTCTGAGCTCCTATCACTCCAAGCTCCATCTAGCTTGGAGCTCCTTCTTGTCTGAGCTTAATCTGCTCAGAGCTTCATGTGCTTGGGCTCTGTCTGCTCTGAGGTCTATTTTGCTCAGAGCTCCACCTGCTCCAAGCTCCATCTTGCTCTGAGCACCATCTGCTCTAGAGCTCCTATCACTCCAAGCTCCATCTTGCTTGAGACCATCTGCTCAGAGCTCCATGTGCTCAGAGCTCCATCTGCTCCAAGCTCCATCACGCTCGGTGCTCCAATCACTTTGAGCTCCCCCTTGCTCTGAGCACCATCTGCTCTGAGCTCCTATCAGTAAAAGCTTCATCTAGCTCTGAGCTCCATCTTACACAGAGGAACATCAGCTCAAAGCTCCATCTTCCTTGGAGCTCCTTCTTTGGAGCTGAATCTGCTCTGAGCTTCACCTTGCTCAGTGCTCCAATCACTCTGAGCTCTATCTTGCTCAGAGCATCATTAGCTCTGAGCTCCTATCACTTGAAGCTCCGTCTAGCTCTGAGCTCCATCTTACACAGAGAAACATCAGCTCCAAGCTCCATCTAGCTTGGAGCTCCTTCTTGTCTGAGCTTAATCTGCTGAGAGTTTCATTGCTTGGGCTCTGTCTGCTCTGAGGTCTATCTTGTTCAGAGCTCCATCTGCTCCAAGCTCCATCTTGATTGGAGCTCCTTTTGTCTAAGCTTAACTGCTAAGCTTCATCTGCTTGGAGAGCTCTGTCTGCTCGGAGCTCTATCTTGCTCAGACCTCCATCTGCTCCAAGCTCCATCATGCTCAGTGCTGCAATCACTCTGAGCTCCATCTTGCTCTGAGCACCATCTGCTCTGAGCTCCTATCACTCCAAGCTCCATTAGCTCTAGCTCCATCTTACACAGAGGAACATCAGCTCAAAGCTCCATCTTGCTTGGAGCTCCTTCTTGTCTGAGCTTAATCTGCTCAGAGCTCCATCTGCTTGGAGCTCTGTCTGCTCGGAGCTCTATCTTGCTCAGCCTCCAATCTACTCCAAGCTCTATTGCTCTAGCACCATCTGCTCAGAGCTCCAACTCACGCTAAGCTCCATCTTGCTCTGAGCACCATCTGCTCTGAGTTCCATCTACTAGAGCTCCAATTACTCCAAGCTCCATCTTGCTCTGAGCTCCATCTGCTCTGAGCTCCACCTTACTCAGACTCCATTTGCTCTAGATCATATGCTTGGAGCTCCATCTTATACTCTGCAACATCTGCTCTGAGCTTAATGTGCTCAGAGCTTCATCTGCTTGGAGCTCTGTCTGCTCTGGAGCTCTATCTTGCTCAGACCTCCATCTGCTCCAAGCTCCATCATGCTCAGTGCTGCAATCACTCTGAGCTCCATCTTGCTCTGAGCACCATCTGCTCTGAGCTCCTATCACTCCAAGCTCCATCTAGCTTGGAGCTCCTTTTGTCTGAGCTTAATCTGCTCAGAGCTTCATGTGCTTGGGCTCTGTCTGCTCTGAGGTCTATCTTGCTCAGAGCTCCATCTGCTCCAAGCTCCATCTTGCTTGAGCACCATCTGCTCTAGCTCCTATCACTCCAAGCTCCATCTAGCTCTGAGCTCCATCTTACACAGAGGAACATCAGCTCAAAGCTCCATCTTGCTTGGAGCTCCTTCTTGTCTGAGCTTAATCTGCTCAGAGCTCCATCTGCTCTGGAGGTCTATCTTGCTCAGAGCTCCATCTGCTCCAAGCTCCATTATGCTCAGAGCTGCAATCACTCTAAGCTCCATCTTGCTCTGAGCACCATCTGCTCTGAGCTCCTATCACTCCAAGCTCCATCTAACTTGAGCTCCTCTTCTGAGCTTAATCTGCTCAAGCTTATCTGCTCTGAGCTCCATCTGCTCCAAGCTCCATCTGCTCAGAGCTCCAATTACTCCAAGCTCCATCTTGCTCTGAGCACCATCTTGCTCTGAGCACCATCTGCTCTGAGCTCCACCTTACTCAGAACTCCATTTTGCTCTGAGATCATATGCTTGGAGCTCCATCTTATACTCTGCAACATCTGCTCTGAGATTCATATTGCTCAGGAGCTTCATCTCACCTGGAGCTCCATCTGCTCTGAGCTCCATCATGCTTGGAGCTCCATCTTGCTTGGGGCTTTTTTTTTCTCAGAGGTCCATCTTGCTCTGAGCACAATCTGCTCCAAGCATGTTTTTTTGCAGCACAATTCACAATAGGAAAGACATGGAATCAACTAATATGCTCATCAATGGTAGACTGGATAAAGAAAATGTGCTACATATATACCATGGAATACTATGCAGCCATAAAAGGGTATGAGATCATGTCCTCTGCAGGGTCAAGTATGAAGCTGAAAGTCATCAGCCTCAGCAAACTAACACAGAAATAGAAAACCAAACATTGCATGTTCTCACTCATAAGTGGGAACTAAACAATGAGACCACATTTTAATACTATTATATCCTCTATAGATGGTCTCTGTTTCTCATAACAAAAGATATTTATACTTTGCAATTTTTTTCTCTCTAAAGGATTGTGGCTTCTCCTGTCTGTGCCAGCTTAGGGTTCAGGTTAACTACCCCATCTTGTAATGACCCACTCCATGTCCACATGTGGTTGGTCTCTTCTGGGATAATGTTTGTTCACAGACTCTTACCACCTATGGGTCATTTGAGGGGGAGGTGACCTCACACAGTACTGCACCAGGCAGATCACCAACTGAAAGAAATACTGAAACAACGTGTGTGTCTGGTTATTTCAAAGAATAATTAGGAGTCAGTTGAAGGTGATAAAGTTTTAGTAATGTTAGTAATATCTAATGACCAAGAATAATCCTGTGGGCCCCAAGAACATATTACAATATGGACTATGCCACAAAAATCTCACCCATCAGACAGGAGCAAAGGATGCTCTAGCTCAAATGTTAATTGTCCTCTCTTGATGTGTGAAAGCACACAACCAGCAGGACGCACAAACATCAGGGAGACAAAGGCTTTGCTGCATTATTTGTGGGCTTCAGTCACCAGTGAGACCCTCAGAGCCTACATCTCCTGTTACCACTGCAGTTTTTATTGTACAGCAAATTTCCATGTATGTTTCATTTTAGTTTTTGAATTCTGTACTTCATTTTGCTCTCAATCTAGTTATGAATCAACATCACACTTTCAATTTCCAGCAATTTACAATACATGAAATGAAAAGTTATTTTTTATATTCACACTTTTATAGACATTTTTATTTATTGTTCTTTGCAAAAAAATTGTCTTATCTCAAGAGCACAATCAGATAGTAGATATATTGGAGTCCAGCTCAATTTATCAATTGATTAAAGAATCACTGACCTCTTCATACTGTTAAATATGCTTTTCTAAAATTGTGGTTTCATTATTTTTTATTTGTACAAATCCATTTCATAATTTAAATATTTTTACAGCAATTCTGACTTGGTTAAATTTTTAAAATATTTACTATGCTGTAGAATCTCGACAGTGTCTTTTTACATCTATGAACATGAACACAAGGCATTCTCATTAACTCTATGAATGTGGTTAATAGCTTTAGTGGATTTCCAAATGCTGAGTCTTCACTTGCACTCCTACCATAAAGGATGTCTGGTCATGCTATAGTATCCTCATATGTTGATACAATGCCTTCTAATATTTATAACTTTTACTTTTATATCCATATGTCCTATTTGTCTGTAGTATTCAGTGTGTCTCAATCCAGTTAATGATCTTATAGCAATCTTATATATCCTTCCAAAAGTTTTGGGGAATCTTTAACTGCTTTATAACTCTGACACAGTATAAGTGACATTTGTTTACTAAACTTTTTTTTTTTTGAGATGGAGTCTCACTCTGTCCCCCAGGCTGGAGTGCAATGGCACAATCTCGCCTCATTGCAACCTCCACCTCCCTGTTGAAGCTATTCTCCTGCCTCAGCTCCCGATTAGCTGGGATTACAGGTGTCTGCCGGCACGCCTAGCTAATTTTTCTATTTTTAGTAGAGATGGGGTTTCACCATGTTGACCAGGCTGGTCTTGAACTCCTGACCTCAGGTGATCCGCCCACCTTGGCCTCTCAAAGTGCTGGGATTATAGGCATGAGCTGCTGTGCCTGGCCTACTGAACTTTTTTATACTGGAACTTATGTGTGGATGAAAGCCCTCTTTTGATAAATGTCTTTGTTATTTCTATTATTTCATCAACATTTACCCCTATTGAGTTAGAGATTCTACACTGATGAACCACCTGACTGGCACTGTGTTCATAACATTGTTAATAACAGTAAAAGGAGGTATTCTTTTAGAAAATCAAGATTGAAAACTAAAAAAAAAAAAAAAAAGGAAGACACACACAAGAAAACAAAACAAAACTTATACCACCCCTCTCCATCCATTAGTGGCATAAACACAGAAAGATAACCAAATGGACCAAATGATAGAGCCAAATAATCAGACCAAAATTATATAGCATAAACACATTTTTCAGAAACACACCAAAGGCCCCCAAGTTCAGAAACCTGGGTATTCACGTGCAGAGAACTGAAGACCCTATGTTGCACAAGACACAAACATCAACAGAAAATGAACACCTAAGTCTAACCCTGAAACCAAAAAGCTCCCAAGAAAAAACATGGGGTGACTATTTTGGGGAAACTTGAATCTGTGCACACCAGTTGCCAAAGGAAAAACTTAGGGAGATTATACCCATAAATAATACAATGCCTTCGCCATATCTCTCACTTTATTTCCCAATGGGACACAGAAATCACGCTAACAAAAGCAAATATAAACATGTTAGACAAAGGACAACTTTAAAATTTCTCAAGGAGAAAACAATGAACCCAAAGAAAAGATATTCTACAGATTGGGATAAAATTATGGAAAATTATGTATCTGAAAGGAACTGTTATCTAACATATACAAGAAACTAAAGTTACTAAGTGGGCAAAAAGATAAAACGACTAAAACCTGTATGTATCCAAACAAGCTACCCAAATACCCATTCAAAGACAGACTTGATAAAGAAAATATGACACATATACAACATGGAATACTATGCAGCCATAAAAAAGGATGAATTCATGTCCTTTGCAGGGACATGGATGAAGCTGGAAACCATCATTCTCAGCAAACTGACACAAGAACAGAAAACCAAATATCACATGTTCTCACTCATAAGTAGGGGTTGAACAATGAGAACACATGGCTCCGGGGGGGGAGGGTGGGGAACATCACACATCAGAGCCTGTTGGGGGTTGGGGGCATTAGGGGAGGGAGAGCAGGGGGTGGGGGGGATTGGGGAGGGCTAACATTAGGAGAAATACCTAACATAGATGACGGGGGAGATGGATGCAGGAATCCACCATGGCACATATATACTATGTAACAAACCTGTGCATTTTGCACACGTACCCCAGAACTTAAAGTATAATTTAAAAAAAAAGGCTACCCAATGGATAGATTGAGGGAGTCCCATATGTTACCCAAACGTACGTACAGTGAACACATTTTTCAAAAGAACACAAAGACACAATGTGAAGTCTATTCAATAAATGATGTTAAGCAAACTAGATAACCACATGAAAACAGTGAAATAGGACAAAAATCAATGTAAACTACACTGAAGACCTAAACTCAATCTTGAAACCACTTACTTCCCTTAGGAAAATAGGGTGAGCTATATATTTTAGAAGACTAATCTATGCACACAAGATGCAAAGTGTAAAATATGAAAATAAATATTTGAAGAAAAAAAACCATAGACAATGCCATGGGTTGGCAATCTTTTTCATTATTTTTAATTGCACACAAAAGTCACCACTAATATATAAACATGTGGGACTATGGAAAACACTGGATCTTATGCAGGGAAAAGAAAACAACAGACCAGAAGAGAAGGCACCTCACAGACTGAAATAAAACTATGGAAAATCCTGTTTTTGAAAGAAGTCATAAAATATGGGCAAGAAACTAATACTAACATGTGGGGGAAAAAACAAAAACAGCAAAAAAACAAATACGCAAGCTAAGTCTGGGCAAAGGACCTGAATAGACATGTCTGAAAAGTAGATATGAAATTAACTCACAGGTAAAAGAACAGTTTCTTAAAAGCTCTAATTCTCATGAGAATGCCAAGAAAAACCACACTGAGATATCACTTCCAACCATATAGAATGAATGTTACCTAAAACAAAAATAAGAGTTTGAAAAGGAAACGACTGGTATAGACTTGCAGAAGGGGAAAATATTCTCATACACTATAGGTGGGAATGTCAATTTGTACACACACTAGGAAAAACAACTGGAAGTTCCTCAAACAAAGTAAAAATGCCATTTCATCTAGCCATCCCACCACTGGCTGTACATTTGCAGCCAATGAAATTCCTATGTGGAAGAGATACCTGCCTTGCCCTGTGTACTGTAGTACTCACAATAGCCAAGATAGGAAATACACCTACCTGTTCATCCATTGATGAAGGAATGAGGAAACTGCAATACACATCCATAATGGAATAGTCTTCAACCACAGAAATGGGTGAAGTCTAGTCATTTGCAGCCACATGGAAAAACCTGAGGGACATTATGTTAAATGAAATGAGTCAAGTAGAGAAAGGCATATACAGCATGGACTCACGAATACGGAATCTAAAACACTTGACCTCATAGCAGTAGAAAGTTCAACAGTGGTTACCAGAGGCTGTGAGGAACAGGGAGCCTGGGCAGGGATTGGTAATGGGTACAAAGCTACACTTAGAAAACTGAGATGGATCCTGCCCTACTCTTCTATAGCAGGATGACTAGGGTTAATATTGTAGTGTATTTTTCAAATAGCTGGTAAGGATTCTGAATATCCTCTTCACAGACACATAATATCTAGAAAATGTCACAGATGGTAAATATTGTGATTTGAACAATACACTAGGTGTACCTATATCAAAATGGCCCCCGCATCCTCTAGTTACATACATATTCTCTAGGGTAATCTCTTTAAAAAAAAACAAACAAACAAACAAACAAAAGGATGCCAATGATGCTAAAATTCACATGGAACCACGAAACACCCTGAATATTGAAAGAAATCCTGGAAACAGAAAGCACATGGGATGCATCACTGTCCTCCATTTGAAATTATATTGAAAAGCTATTATCTAAACAATAGATGACTGGCACTAAACAAGAAACCCAGACCAACAGACAGAAAAAGGGAGCTCAATCAGAAACCCAAACTCCTAGGGAGTGTACACATTTTGTAAAAGAACACCAAAAGACACAGAAAAGAAGGAGGAATCTGTTTAATAAATTGTTCTGAAAATTGGATATCCCTGTGGAAAATAAAATAGGACCCCTACTGTGTAAAAAGTACAACAATCAACTCAAAATGAATTAGCAACTCATACAAAAAACTTGAAAGCATCAAGCACCTCCAATGAGAAGACATATGGTGTGGGTATATTTAGGTCAACGTGGATCTGTGCTCAGTGTGCCAAAACAAAACAAAAAATACAGGGGGGAAAAAGTCATAAGTGATGGATTAGTTTGGTCATGATTTTGTTTTTCTTCATCAGTAACCTACATCACAGGGAACCAAGAAAATAGACACACATGGGACAGCATGACACTCTAGAGTCTGTGCCCAAGCAGTTAAAAAAATCCATGAATCAAATAAAAAATTATCCTGAAGTTTACAAGAAAGGTTTAGGCAAACATACATCTGATAAAAGGCTGTATTCAAAATGTCTAAGCAACAAACACTACTTACTAGCAAAAAGCACAGAAGAGAAACTAATAACCAAACAAAATGGGGCAAAAGAACCTGAATAGACATTTCTGCAAAGAAGACATAACATTGAAAACAAATTTTAAAAACTTGAATAACATCACAAATCATGAGAAAAATGTAAATCAAAACAACACACATCATCTCACTATAATTCAAATGGATGTTATCAAAGCAATAAAATACATTAAAGAGACACAAATGCTGGTGTAAATTTCCACAGAGGAATTCATTTAGTAAGAACGTCAATTAGTATACATAGTACAGAAACCAGTGGGAGGTTCCTCCAAAAATTAAACCTACAATTACCACTTCATCTAACAATTCTACTACTAAGTATACTTTCGGTACAAAAGAAATCAGCCCATGCAAGAGATATCTACTATCCTATATGGACTGCAGCACTCTTCACAATTGCCAACATAAAGAATAAACTTACCTGCCCATCCACAGATGAAGAGATAAAGTAACTGTGGTGGATGTACACAAATAAAATAGTCTTCAGCCAGAAAAACAGAATGAAATTTCAACATTCTGAAACGTGTATTTCAAATTTCCTCCAGGAGCCATACGGTTGAACCTGGAGGACATCATGGTATATGATCTATGCCAGGCAGAGTTAAAAAAAACACTGCCACATCTCACTCATGTAGCATTCAAAATAAAAGGTTTTAGTGCACATGTTTAGAAAGCACAATAGTGGTTACCAGAGGCTGGAGGGACGAGGGGCCCTGGGCAGGGATCAGAAACAGGTACAAAGTTACACTTAGATAGAGGAATGAATTGTTCCTCTCTGTTCCACAGCACAGTGACTAGTGGTCAACACGTCACACCTTTTTCACAAAATCTGGAAGATCCCAAAGGTTTTCACCACAAAGAAATTAAAAACTGTTTGTGATAATAGACTCTAAATATCCTGATTTTATAATTCTTCTGAGCTACACTAACCAAAATGTGCCACTCTAATTCCCCCCATTGTATATATTTACCATATGGCTAACCTTTTAAAAAATACATAAATATGCAATGCTGAAATTCATATGGACCACAAAACACCCAGAATTTCCAAAGAAATCTTGAGAAATCCCAACTACATGGGTTGTGTCACACTTACCGATTTTAAATTTCATTGAAAAGCTAGGAACCCCATTCCACACAGAGCAGTGGAATAGATGACAGGACCCAGACATAAACCTGCACCCCTAATACCATCTGATATTCAACAAAATCCACAAAAAATAAACTGTGAAGAAAGGACTCCCTCCTCTCAATAGACGGTGCTGGGATAAATAGCTAGACAGTTGCAGAAGAAAAAGAGTTGGCCCCTCCTGTGTCTCACGGTGTACAGAAATAAACATAAAATGAATGAAAGATGTAAATTCAAGATGTCAAACTATGAAAAGCATGCAAGAGAACCTAGGAAATACCCTTCTTGACAGAGGATTTGGCACAGCATGGATATGCCTAAGTCTCCAAAAGCCAGTGCAACTACAACAATTATTGACAAGTGTGACCTAATACACAAAAGAGCTGCTGCACAGCAGAAGAAATTACCCACAGAATAAACAGCCTACACAATGGGAGAAATGTTTCCATGTATGCATCTGATGAAGTCTAATATCCAGGATCTACCTTAAAGACATTAAGCAAATAAATCAACAAAACAAAAACTCAATGAAGAAAGGGCAAGGGGCATAAAAATACGCATCTCAAAAGGTGGCTTACAGCAACAAACAGACAGGACATTTCTCTACCACTGTAATCACCAGAGAAATGCAAAGCAAAAGGCCCATGAGATAGTATTTCACACTGGCAGAGGAGGAGAGGGATGCTGGTCTGCTGTTGGTGGAAATGCAAACTAGTTCAGACACCATGGTAAATAATGTGGGGATTTCTCAAATAACTTTCTCAACATCACTAATCCTCACAAAAATGTCCATGAAAACCACACTAAGATTCTGTCTCATTCCACTCAGAATGAATACTACCCAAAACAAAACACAAATTTTTGAAGGTGCCAGCCAGTATAGACTTACAGAAGGGTAACCTCTTCAACTCTATTGGTGGGGGATGTAAATTTGTATATATACTATGAAAAACACCTAGAGGTTCCTGAAAAAATTCACAGTACAACTACCACGTCAGCTAGCAGTCCCACCATGGTGCCACATTTAAAGCACTTGAAATCCCTAGTTTGAAGAGAGCTATCTGCCTTCCTATGGGTACTGAGGCACTTGTAACTGTAGTCAAGGTACAGACAAACCTACCTGTCCATACAGCTGCAGGGATGAAGAAACTGCCATACAGATACACCATGGAGTATGTTCCAGCCACAAAGCTTTGGGAAATCCTGCCATCTGCAGCCACATGAAGAAATCCGGAGAACATCAGGTCCAATGAATGAGCCTGGTAGAGAAAGTCCCATTCCACAAGATCTCAGGCATGTAGACTGAATAAATCTTCATCTCCTAGAAGCAGAAAGTTCAATAGGGGTTACCAGACATCACCGGGTAGATGGAGGCAGTCTGGGAAGGAATTAGTAATGGGTACAAAGTTACTCTCAGATGAGAGTAATCAATTCTGGTCTTCTATTCTATAGTAGGGTGACTAGTCTTAACACAAATGTATCATATGTTTCAAAGTAGCTGGAAGGAAAGATTCTGAATGTTATTACCATACAAAAAAAATAACTATATGAGGTGAACAGATGCTAAATAACCAGATTTGATCATTAATCAACATATACATTATCAAAATCTTCCTTATACCCTCTAATTATACACATTTAGTGTATGGCAAATAGTGTTTTAAGAAATATGAAGAAACAATGCTAAAATCTATGTGGAAATGTGAAATACCCCTGAATTTCCAAAGCTATCTTGAGAAATACAAACCATGTGGGATGTATCACATTCCCTGAGTTCTAATTAAATGAAAATCCCTAGTTAACCAACCCATATGTTGCTGGCATACACAGAGAAACACAGACCAGTGAGCAAAATGAGGGCACAATCATAAACACAAATAACATTGTGTACACAACAATAAACACAAATTTATACAGAGTGAACCACCAAAATGACACAATGGGGAAGGTTTTCAACATTAGCTATCCACATGCTAAAGAAGAATACAGGACTCTTACGGTATTAATTGCGCAATAATCAACTCAAAAAGATTAAAAGATTCTACACAAAACTTGCAACCATAAAGCTCCTATAAAGACAACCTTGGAAATGGGTATATTTAGGGCAACTTGGATGCATGCTCATGGTTTACAAAAAGTAACAAAAATACAAGGGAAAAAATCATGGACAATGGACTGCTTTGGTAGTGAATTTTTTTTTTGATTAGTAATCAACAGCACAGCTAACCAAAAAATTATGCGTATGTGGGACCACGTGAAACTGAAGAGTTTGTGCTCAACAAAGGAAAACAATGAACACAATGAAAAAGCATACTAAAAATTATTTAAGAAGTTGGTCACACACACAGTGGATAAGGGGTTATTTTTGAAAAGGCACAAGACAGTAACACTACCAGGTGGCAAAAAAACTAAACAACAGAAAAATAACCAGACCAAAATTGGGCAAATAACCTGAATAGATATTTGTGCAGACAGGAAACTGACCCAATGATTACAAAATCGTAGTTAACATTACTACTCATGAGAAAAATGTAGATCAAAACCACACTCAGATTTTATCTCACTCCAACTAGAATAAACATTACAAAAATATTAAAATATTTAAAAAGACAACTTCTGGTATTAATTTCCAGAAAGGGGAACTGTTTGTGGAAACATAAATTAGTATTGACACTATAAAAAAAGAGTTGGGAATCTTGCAAAGAATACAACACAAAAAGGAATACCATGCCATCTAGCAGTCCCACTACTGGACATACATTCAACCTACCTGTTCATCCAGATATAGAGACCAAGAAACTCTCACATACATGAGGATTATTCTTCGGCCAGCTACTCAGGAAGCTGAGACGGGAGAATTGCTTGAACCCAGGAGGTGGAGGTTGCAGTGAGCCGAGATTGCGCCACTACACTCCAGCCTGGGTGACAGAGCAAGACTCAGTCTCCAAAAAAAAAAAAAAAAAAGAAAAAGAAATGCGGGTGTGGTTTTAGAAAAAGGGGAATTCACACACTGGTAGGTGGAAATGAAAATTAGGATAGCCGAGGTCAGAGGCCCGCGGGGCTCGGAGGGAACCAGGTCCCGGGCTTCACCATGGACTCAGGGCCTGTGCGCTCCTAGACACTGGATGCGGGTCAGACATGGGCATAGCTTTCCCGGCAGGGTTGCGGACGCTGCCACGGCCAGGACCCCACAACCGCCCCCACACGGACGACTGGGACCCAAATGCCCACAAAGAAGTCAGGGCCGGAAAGCAGGGAGCGGCGGAGAAGGAGCAGGGAGGCCTGGAGGGTTCCCGGTGGGGTACAAGCCCCCGCCACTTACCGCAGAGAACTGCCTCCTCCTCCACCATCACATGGAAGCCACCACGGCTTCTCTGAAGAAGCTCGCTCTGACCGCGCTGCCGCCGCCGCCGCCGCCGCCGCCGCTGCTGCCGCCGCTGCCGCCGCCGAGCGTGCATTCTCGGCTTCCGTAGGGGCACGCATGCTAGCAGCGTCCCTCGCCTCAAGCTCAAGCACCACCCCCTCTTAAAGGGGCCGCGGCTCAGACTGGCCAGAAGAGCTTCGGGTTGCAGCACAGGCTGAGCCTCTGTCCAGCCCCAGGGGGTGAACTAAAGGCCCCCGGTCTCTCATCCTCCCTGGCTCTAGGGCCCTGAGGTGGCAGGAGTGGAGCCTTGTGACCCCAGCCCCGAGATCAGCTCCCTTTGCCTGGGGAACGCCCGGGATCTGCCCCTGCTTCCTCTGGACCTCAGGAAGGAAGCGGCCTGAGGTCCAGAGGAATATTAAGAATTCAATATCAGCAGTAGGTTTGTTTTCCTTCCTTACAAGACCATGAGCTCTTTCAAAATGGGACTGTTAGTCATTTCTGCAGTACCCAGCAACCTGACAATAAATTTCAGTTGAATGAATAAACAACAGTGAGAGGTGAATTCTAACCATTCCCCTGTCTCTGCAATGCTTTCCCTTAACTATTGAGTTGAGAAACCATCTGTATCCACTCAAATAAAGTAATACATGCCTCTGTTGGCACTCTTGGGAGGCAATTCCCTTCAAGGCTATGGGGTCCCTAACTATTAACACCACTATATTCCCTGAGGATAAATGGTATAACTCAGAGACTGCAGCGTTTGGGTCTCAAATTTCGCAGAGACTGCAAAATTTTTAAAAGCTAGGAGTGTCTAGGAGTGTTATTCTTGAATATAACATTTTGAGGTTAATTAGAACTTGGCTCATTTGCAAGTCATCTTACATCAAGTGAAAAATACATGAAGCCAATACTTTATATGCTATATATATATTACATACATATATGCCACATGTACGTGTGTATGTGCACATATGCATATGTGTGCATGTGTATGTATGTGTGTGTATTTGAGTGTGTGTGTATATACATACATATATATATATATATATATATATATATAAATTATAACCAGTTGAAAACTTATGAATGGGGCTCTCTAAGCCGCTGGAGTACAACTCTCCATGCCTGGCAACTTGACCATTTCTAAGTTGACTGTTGTTATTTTAGTGATCCTAAGCTGCCAGAAAACCTCAGTTTTCTTCTTTAGTTTACCATGGATTCTGGACAAATAGAAGGATTTCTATGCCTTGAAGAGTTGAAAAGTACTATACTCACCTTTTTTTCCAATTAGTAAGAAAAATTAAGTGCTAAAGTGTGTCAGATACTCTTGAAAATCCTTCCATGCAAGGCATTTTCATGGTTAGAAACATTCCTTTATCTGAGGATAAAAACAGACTTGATGTACTTTTACCTGGGGAACACAGACCACAAGATGTGAGCCATTCGAGTCTCAAGGGATAATTTATGTATGTCACAAGAAAGGTGGAGGATACATATTGAGAAATTCTGCAGTCTTTTTGTCTTACATCATGACATGATATATTTCATGCTTACTACTTTGTCATCTTCCTGTTAGTTAAGAGGAGAAACATGACCTACTTTGTAATATTTCCATTAGAAAGAGAGGAAACCTAACTCATAGAGACCCACATAAAAATGGAAAAGTAATACTTCAATAACTGGCTTGAATAACTGGATATGGCCACTGTCAGACATGTTAAGGAGGTAAAAAAAATTAAAGAATGCACCCCAGAGGCGATCCAAAAAGCCAGAGCACATACATCCATATTTGTGTGTGTGTGTGTGTGTGTGTGTGTGTGTGTGTGTGTGTGTGTTGTTATTGACTGTGTTTTCTTGGGTAACAAATAAAAATGTTTTGTTAAACTATTTTGCCTTATGTGCATCTCTTGGAGTTCAGCCACATTCACTTACTGCCCTTAAAAAGAACCCAGCACATCTTTGCTAATCTCTGAAATATCAACAGCCCCCTGGTGTTCACTGGGTTCTTATAGCTCTGCTTCTTACGTCTTTCTCTTATTATTTTCATGTAAATTATCTATCTCATTCCCATCTTACTTACTTCTTGTAGATTTTTCTTTCTTCCTTTTATTAAATTATCCAGACCAGACATTTTTTTTTCTTGAAGTAGTATTAACACAAAGGGATTTGGGGTGGTGAAGGAACTTAAGTCACAGCATGGCAAGTTAAAATGAAATGTGACAGTAAAATGTTTTAATTTGGGGGGGGTTCATCACTTTCTCACTTTTTATTTCTGCCTTATGCTTTCTTTTCAGTGAGGAAGAGACATGTAATTTATCCATCGTCCTCAAACCACAATATAAATTCTGCATAAATTTAACATTTGAGCTAATCAAAGCCCCTTGGCCAATATACCATCATTTACATTTTCTCATTGGTTATCTTGTCCTCAGGCTCAAAAGCCTCTGAGTTCTCTCCTAAGACCTGATCCCCAGCAACGTGTGTCTGTGCACATACATGTACACACAGCTCTCTTTCTCCTTTCTCCTCACCTGATACCTAGTCCCCTTTATTTATTTTCTTGGGTTTACCCAGGAATCTCAAAATCCTCATTTTTTTAAATGCAGAGTAGTTAAGCTCTCTTCTCATCTCACCCCAGCCAATCCACTTTATATTCCTAATCAAAGAAACAGGTGGAATTAAAGGGTAAAGCCATTACTTGAAAGAGAAATGATCACCCTATTTTAGAAGCAGTTCCAGGCAGCCCTGGCTTTACAGAGTGGGAATGATCAACCATGAGCCTCCTGAGGGAAGGGAATGTTTTCGTTGAGTTCATTGCTATAACCCCAACTACTAGAACTCTGCCTGGCTCATAGTAAGCATTCAATAAATCTTTGCTGAAAAAAAAAATACCAGTGTGAGGGGCTTGTTCTTTGCACTTTAAAATAAAGGGCTAGAAGAATGCAAAGATTATATTGTAGAAAGATTATATGGGATACTAATGGAATTTCCAGTCTGGCTGATACTGCATCATGGAGATATTTCTGGGGAAACTGAGCCTTCTTTGACCTTCTGAGATACTAGAGTGCCGCTATCACTTAGCATATACAACTGCAATCTCCTAGTCTCTAAAACTATCCTTTAATAGAGTGAATCAGCACTTTTAACTACTTTGCCAGAGTGAAGGCAGCTATGACCTTCCTTGGCTCCCTCTTCAGGGTCTGTGCCTACATTTTCCCCTTGGCCTTCGACATGCTTTTTTTCTTCCCAACCACGCTCCTCCACACACCCTGCACACACCTGAGCATACATACAACACACACGTACACTCACACTTTGCCAAACTCCTAGTCATTCTTAATACCTGTATTTTAATAGCTCAGCATTGTTTCCTCACCAATATTTTCTTTGTTCCTATCCTGACTAGGTAAGTCTTCCTATTAGATCATTCTTAGCAATGCACACTTCTTAGTACAGGTAACTATGTATTTGTGATGTGATTTGATAAATACTCATTCCCCCCACCCCACTCAGGAGTATAAGCTTACCATACTGCTAGGTAATTAGTAGAATCTCAAAAATTATCCAGAGAATGAGCCAATATGAGACTCCTTAAATGTTATTCTGAGTGAATAATAAATGCTGTTATTTTGAGTGAATGCTGTTATTCTGAGTGAATAATAAATGCTGTTATTTTGAGTGAATGCTGTTATTCTGAGTGAATAATTATCTAGCAGTAAGGCTGACATTAAAATTGTGAATTAGACTGGTAGGCCAAGATGATGAAACAACAACCAGGAAGATGGCAAAAACAACTCAAGAGGAAAACTTTTCACCATGTGCCTCCCTCGCTAATCACAAGCACCATTCACAGTTGAAAATGAGTTTGCCACATTTTCATTATCCAGTCTATCATCAATGGGCATTTGGGTTGGTTCCAAGTCTTTGCTATTGTGAACAGTGCTGCAATAAACATGTGTGTGCATGTGTCTTAATAGAAGAATGATTTATAATCCTTTGGGTATACATCTAGCAATGGGATTGGTGGGTCAAATGGTATTTCTGGTTCTAGATCCTTGAGGAAGCGCCATACTGTGTTCCACGATAGTTGAACTAGTTTACACTCCCATCAACAGTGTAAAAGCATTCCATAAAATATTATGCAGCCATAAAAAGGATGAGTTCATGTCCTTTGCAGGGACATGGATGAAGCTGGAAATCATCATTCTCAGCAAACTAACACAGGAACAGAAAACCAAATACTGCATGTTCTCACTCAGAGAGTTGAACAATGGGAACACTTGGACACAGGGAGGGGAACACCACACACCGAGGCCTGTTGGGGGGGTAGGGGGCTAGGGGGCTAGGGGAGGGGATAACATTAGGAGAAATACCTAATATAGATGACAGGTTGTTTGGTGCAGCAAACACCATGGCACGTGTATACTTACGTAACAAACCTGCACGTTCTGTACATGTATCCCAGAACTTAAAGCATAATAAAAAGAAAAAAAAAGAAAGAAAGAAAGAAAAGAAAATGAGTTTGGCTGAGAACTACTGATTTTCTCTTTGCTCCACTTTGGGCTTTGCGCTGAGAGTCCTGCTTTCGAGAAGTGGAACACCTTACCCTGATTTCACGTGGCCTTGGTTTGCCTCCAGCTCAAACATGCCTGCCTTGTCATCAGATTTAATTAAAGGGCAAAACAATAGCAATAACAACAGAAGCAGGATAGTTGAGAGACCTTGCTTGTTCTATAAAACAGAACATTAAGAGGGGATTTTTCAAAAGGCAAATGAGCAGAGCAAAGATCCCCGAGGCAATCATTCTGCTTGGCAGTGGTGGAGGAGGCTACACAGGTCTTTGTTCCCCCGCCTAGGATGCAGGCAGAGCAGGAGGAAGGACAGATCTGCCACTGAGGCCTGAGAGGGTATGGTCAGGGGTGCTGGAAGACAGAATCAGAGATAGGGCTCTGCACAGTCAGACCCGATCTGAGATGGCTGAAGGTGGTCAATCAGAAGGTGGTTGTTTCCAGAGCCCCCTGCTCAGGTCCTTGGCCCTGGGTGAATGACATCTTGTCACTGAGGGCAGCTGGTGATGGATTATCAAAGCAGTAGAAGGTGACAGTGGAGGTGAACAAGAGTGAGGTTTCCATAACAGGTAGAAGGTAGGGCAATGATCATGATGAAGGGCTATCTTTCAGCAGATGTTTGGTCTCCTGCATGATTTATAGCAGACCCTTCCCGTCCCAAGTCATAGTCTTCTCTTCCTCAGTTCCTCAGCATTCTCTTCTCCAAACTCAGCCCACATACTTTCTCTTCTTCTTTTCCTTATTCTGGTTCAGCATCACATCCTCAAACAAATCCTCCTTATTATAAGAAAATCTACCTGTGGAGTGGGGGAGAAAAATAGGAAGCAAAGTAAAACCTTTGGTAATGGTTAGGGCAGAGGAGAGGATAGGGAAACTAAGGATCTCTGTCCCATAGCTCAGGATACCCTCTAAGAAATAAATTTTAGGGCCAGGTGTGATGGCTCACCCATGAAATCCCAGCACTTTGGAGAGGCTGAGGCAGGAGGATTGCTTGAGGCCAGGAGTTGGAGACCATCTCTATTTAAAAAACATTTTAAAAATTAGCTGAGTGTGGCCACTTGCACCTGTATTCCCAGCTACTTGGGAGGTTAATGTAGGAGGATTGCTTAAGCTCACAAGTTTGAGGCTGCAGTGAGCCAAGTTTGCAGCACGCACTCCAGCCTGGGCTATAAAGTGAGACCCTATCTCAAAAAAAAAAAAAAAAAAAAAATACAAACACACACACATACAGAGTAATACCAGTATTTTATTCATTTATTTATTCACCCTTTTTAAATCTAAAGAAACAGATTTATTAAGTGGGAAATACAGAATTTGAAAGCTGGTCGGTCTGATTCCAAAGTCTGTAATCTTTTATTTTTTATGTTTTCACATTTTATGTTAGTTTCAGGGTTAGATGTGCAGGTTTGTTCCAAAGATATATTGCTCGATGCTGAGGTTTGGAGTGCAAATGAATCTGTCACCTAGGTAGTGCACATTGTACCCAATAGGTAGCTTTTCAACCCTTGTTCTTTCCTCCCTCTCCCACCTATTGTCCCCAGTGTCTATTGTTGCCGTCTTTATGTTCATGCCTATCCAATGTTTAGCTTCCATTTATAAGTGAGAACATGCAGTATTTGGTTTTCTGTTTCTGTGTTGGTTTACTTAGGATAGTAGCTTCTAGCTGAATCCACGTTGCTGCAAAAGACATGTTTTCATTCTTTTTATGGCCGTGTAGTATTCCACGGTGTACATGTACCACATTTTAAGAAATTCATATATTTTAAAAGAGATAGGAGTTTCTTCCATCTCTCCAAATTTTTATTTGAAAAAATTCCACCCCTAAGAATCTGAAATAATACTATAGTGAATACATTTATAGCCCTCATCTAAATTCACAATTGCTAACGTTTTGTCACATGTATTATCTGCATATTTATGTGTACACGCAAACACAGGGGATTTTTTTTTGAACCACTTACAAACAATTTTCAGACATTTATAATCTTTCAACCCTAAATGCTTTAGAATATGTCTCTAAAGGACAGAAACCTTGTCCTATGTAACTACGCTACCATCATATCCAAAAATTTTAACACAGATGTAATAGCTGCCTCACATGTAGCACACATTCAAATTCCCCCAAGTGTTCTCCAAATGTCTTTCATAGCTCTTTTTAAAATCCAGGGTATGATTAAATGTATATTATTTTATTCTCCTTTAAAATACGATCACCCCTTACTTTACTCATGCATGTATTCATGAATATATGTTACCTATCTCTTGTCTTTTGTGTCGTTGGAAGTTTTTGAGAATCTGGACTGGTTGTCCTCCAGAATGTCCTCAAATTTTGGATTTTTCTGTTGCTTCATGACAAGATTCAAGTTAAGCATTTTTGGCAAGGTATTGTGCAATTGACATTGAATCAGATCATGAGGTATGTAATGTCAGTTTATACCATTATTGGCATTGCTAAATATGATCACTTGGTAAAGGTGGTGGCCACCAGGTGTCTCTACTATAAAAGCTCTCTCTTCTGTAATTAAGAAGGGACTTGTGGGATGATAGTTTGAAATCCCTTTATATTCTGCTTTTCAAGAAACTTGACCCAGTGGTTCCAACTTCTGTTATTGACCCTTTGCTGAATGAATTGTTTGATAATGATAAAATGGAAATTTTCTATTTTTATTATTCCTCCTCTAATTCTGTTACATATTAGCTGGTACTTCGAGAAAAACTTTTTTTTTTCTTTTTCAAGGGGTGTGGTGTATGTGGTGCATATTGTGATTTAGAGACAAGACCCAAAAGTGTATGTGAATAAATCCCACAGTACTGACCATATCCTGCTTAAAATGCTCCATATGTGGTTACATGCTTTCTTTTATGACTAGTCTTTGATGTGGATCTCAAACCTTCCAAGATCTCTGAATGAACCAATTCCACAGGTGTATGCTTCTTCCTGGCTCTCTGAGCACAAGAACATCAGCAATATTGTATGAGGAACTTAGGTAATGTACATAGGAGTCCAAAAGGGAACACTCTTGTAAACTATACACATAAAGTCCTTGTTAGGGGATGAGGTTAACCCACTTGGGGATGAAAATAGGGAAGGAAATATTTGGGGCCAGGTTGGAATAGCGTAGTTATGGGGACGCCTTACAAACTGCCAAGTTGATAAAATGTAACTCTTAGAGCACAGACTGAGTAGAACAAGAAAAATAAAGAAAAATGTTAATAAACAAGAAATGGAAGTGTGAAGGTATATCAGAGACAGGTAGGAAAGGGAGCTTCCTTGTTTACTTCAGAACTCTCTGAATCTATAGTGGATTTAACACAGATTCACCTCCCCCTCAGCAGGGAGCTTGGTGGCCTCTCTGTATGGGAGACCAGATTGGCTTAATGGAACCAAATTTCTGAGTGGGGCAGCCACGGTCATAGGAAATGCTGTCCACGACACTCTTGCACCTCCTTGCCTGGTCTCTGTGGCTCATTTCCTGTGGCTGCTGGTCTCATGTGGCATCAGCGACAAAGCTGAGATGTAATCTTTCAATTTGTACCTGGCAAGGAAGTTCCTGCAGAGATTAAAGAAGGGGGAGGTGAGTGAGTGCACGTGTGGGTGGGGGGTGGGCACAGCAGCAAAGAGGCGAGGGGGAGACAAGTGTGTTTAAATCGGTGGAACAATCACTACCAGGCCGGAGCCATTTTGAGATTAGGGCTTTTGGTTCTACTTTTTTATTTTATTTTTTCATAAAAAGAAATGATCTCTCTCTGATGAAAAAGTCGTGCTGCTCTGCTGTTGTAATCTCACCTCCACTCACACAGTTTCCTGCTGTTTCATTTCTGACCCACTTTCTTCATCTCCTTCGTTTGTTTCCTTCAAGAGGAGTTTTAGGTCCCAACCCCAGCCAGTACCTTGCTTAAATTGCTTTAATCTCCAAGTGTTTCTCATATTGATTTTAAACAGTTAAGCTGCCAATCAACTTCTCTCCTTGTGCAGCGGCCGAGGGCAGAGAGATTAAAACAACAAACAAATAAGGCTGGAGCTAGGAAGTTGGTTAGAATTTCCAGATGAGTGTCAGCAGCTCCTCTGTCCCCATCCTACCACAGAGGTGCAAGATTATTATGAAGAGACTAGGCCTAGCTTTGTAATGTTAGTAATAGCCAGCATTTAAGGAACAGGTGCTCTGTGCCAGGAATCATTCTAAATACTGTATTCATTTAACTCATTTAATCTTTTCAACAATCCTATAAGGTAAGTACTATCATTATTTTAACAGAAGGGGAAACTGAGGCATGGAAAGATTAATGACTTGTCCAAGATCACACAGCTAGTAAATGGCTGAGCAGGAGTCCAAAGTCAGTGTGACTCCAGAATATGAAATAACAACAAACAGGCTCTAAGAACCCTTTTGTATTGTTATAAGTCTCTACCCAGCTGTAGCATAACACAGAGTGAAGCAGGAATATCATCTTCCAGGAATACAGAGAGAGTTATACCTCTGTGGTCAAAACAGAGGTGAAAGGTCATATGTCCTTTAATCCAATAAACATTCATCAAGCCCCAGTTAAGTAAAAGCATTAAATTTGAGCTTGGGATTATAAAGACAGCTAAGATGTAGTTACAGCTTACAGAAACCTCAAAGTCTAACAGATTCTAATCACAGATAATCGGTCTATGAGGGAAGTTGATGGTGGCACAGGAAGATTAGGCAGGCATGTGATTAAGCAGTTCTTCATCCCTCAACTCATGGCTCAAACCTCACCTCTTCCAGGAAGCCTTCCCTAACCACCTTCTGCTGCTTCCTTCTTATTTTATCACTCACTGTTGAGCACTGCAACCATTGGAGCACATGTTTGTCTCTTCCACTAGATCAGCGTCTTGCAGATGGTATCCTGAGTGTCAAATCTAGCTCACTGCCTTGTCATAAATAAAGTTTTATTGGAACATGCCACAGTCACTTGTTTATATATTGTTTATGACTGCTCTTGAGCTACAACAGTGGAATTGAACAGTTGCCTGGGAGACTCTGTGGCCTGTAAAGCCTAAACTATTTGCTATCTGTCTCTTTTTCAAAAAAGTTTGCTGACTCCTATAGTAGACTATGAGCTTTGTTAGGGCAGAGAGCTTGGCCTTCAATTCTGAATCTGCAGTAGCCAGCATCACAGGAGCAGGGTCATTTTGGGTAAAGCTAACATCTGCCATCACTGCAACAGCATCATTTAAGCTTGGCCTGGGGTAGATTCTTAAAATGACAGGTTACTGCTAGACAGAGAAGCAGAGGGGATGCTGGAACTCCTACCCAGCTCTTCTGTTTCCCAGTTCAGTGATGGGTGATTTAGCAAGCAATTGCAGTTCTGCTGAAAGCACTCTGCAAAGAACTAACACACATAAGGAAGAGAGGCTTGGGGGCAGGCAGAAAGAATCAAGTGGAGACAATGGAAAAATAGACAACATGTGGGATGACTTGCTACTTTAATTTTCCTAGGAGGTGACATAACTTCTGTGACAGGTAGGTTATTTTGGTTCTTCATTAGGACTCTTATTAATACGGTGTTGAAGTCTCTGAATGCACCTGCTGTGTTAGGGATTGTAAAGTGGTGTGTATAATATCACATCAATCTTGGGAGGGACAGAATAGGAGCTGGCGTGAGGGGAGGGCAAGATTGGACGGGGGGTAGAAATTGCCTGCGCAATTTCTGTGCTCTGAGCTGGTAATAAGCCCAAGGTATTTGAATGAACACTCCATCCAAGCAATTGCTGGCAAGAGGGTCATCTGTCTTGAAAGAGAACACTTTTGCCTGAACTGCAGCACCATGAAAGAGCTCAGCTGTTCAAACACTACTGGTGCCTTGGCCAGCAATTTCTCCCCCAAATGTTGTGCTGGAAACAGTGCACAGTTGTCAATAGACTGGCTGCAACCTGCAGAGAGGCCTAGGAGTCAGGAGCCAGAGGTAAACCTGCTGGAAAGGGGTGACCGGTGATCCCTGATTTGTGTGACTAAGAAATTTCCAGAGAGAGGCAGGCTGAGCATTGTGTGTTGTCCTTGAATATCTTGCTACATTGGGTTGCTTTATCAGCTTGAATCACAGGGCCATGAATGCTGTCAGAATCTTTGTTTTCCCTGACTTGTGGGACAGCTGAGAATTAGTCTCCTTACCATGGATTAGGAGTCACTGGAACGTCAGGCTTAAAGAGCTGTTAAAGGTCATGAAGTTCCACCTCTTAACTGACTGTTAAAATTCAATTAGGAAGCTGTGATTGATAGTGAGCAGCTTTATTTGAACACCTCCTTTCCTGAAGAACTGAGATCTTCCCAATGTATACCATAATGTCTTGAAGCAATTTAACTATTAGAAAGTTGTAGACAATCTGCTTCATATTGTACCAATAGCTGTCTCCTCCATGTCACAGAATGAGCCTAATCTTGCTTTCACATAATACGTCTTATGTATTTGCAGATGGCTTCCTTTCTCCCCCTAGCACCCACATCCTGAGTATTCTTTTCTCTAGGTTATATAATCCCATTTCCTTCAAAGTTTCCCATAGACATGGTTTTCATTTCACTCGAAATTTTAATACAATTTTTTGAAACGTGCCTCAACCTGTCTTTAGTCTTCTTTCAGCTGCTATCCAGAA
Source organism: Ateles fusciceps (assembly GCA_036589455.1). Lineage (NCBI taxonomy): Eukaryota > Metazoa > Chordata > Mammalia > Primates > Atelidae > Ateles > Ateles fusciceps. The sequence continues at coordinate 27,688 of JAZHEH010001325.1, forward strand.
TGAATACAATGATTCAATGCCCCCTTCCTCCTGCTAAATGTGCTTCTCTCACAAAGCAAAATGCATTGAGGGAGGATGACTCTCAGATATCAAAAATAATCAGTTCTCAAAGAAAAGCCCTCAGGATTTAAACAAGCATTTAATGGGGGATTTTAGCCACTGTGAATCCCCCGCCCTATTTCAGAAGCCTTCAGCTGGTGTAGATTCAGCCTTTTTTGTTGTTGCTGCTGCTTTTGTTAGATTTGTAAAAATGTGTTCATTACTTTTTAAATTTTTTAAGAAGCTGTTCTGGAGAAAAACAAAAAAGTAATATGAATGGTTGTAGTGAAGATGATCATCCTTCAGCCACGCTCTGCTAACACACCATTCACCTTCAATCCAACCCCGTCTCAGTTAATACAATACTTTGAAAATGAAGAGCTAATTTTCTTGAGCTAAAACCCATTGAGCTTGTGTTTTATCTTTTTCTTTATAAATCTGGCAAGAGATTTTACTCTCATAGCTAGTCAAGTGATTCCCAACCATTTTATGGACAAAAGACATGACATTTTACATGGGCCAGAATTTTTTGAAAGAGCCAAGCTGTAGGAAGTCAGCAAGAGAGGAATCCAAAAAAAAATCATAAAACCAAGACTCTCATTTCGTGGGTGAGGAGAAGGTAAGTGGTGGGCACAGCTGACCCAGGACTGGGTAGGAATGTGAACCAGGGCTTCCTAATGGTCGTCAGTTAACTTCTGCAGAAATTGAGGTCTCACTAAAATTCCTTTTTACTTTCATAGGATGGAAATATTAGAAACACAATAATTGAAAATGTGACAATTTCTATACCGTTTATATTTCCTTTTTTTCCCCTTTACCTTTCCCTTGGCTTTTAACATAAAATTCTCCTTGAAAATGTCAGTCTGTCTCAGCTACACTGAGGAGCTATAAGGAAGGGGAAAATGACCCAACATGGGATTACACTATCAGAGAGGAGATGAGTATTACAGGGGGCCTGTAGTGATGGTAGGAGCATCCTGGAATGGGCACATGAGGCCTTGAGGCATCAGTGTGCTGAACGTAGCCTGTCCCTCCGCATACCACAGCCCCAGGGGACAAGAGTGGCCGAGAAATCTTACAGAAACCACAGCTAGCTCAGGACAGCTCCAAAGTCTCCCATTTTTATCCTAAAATTTTATGTGAATTGTAGGCTGTACTCCACAATACCACAAGCCACAAAATCTAAAATGCATTATCGTCATAAGACACATCATTATTTTATTTATCACTAAGAAAGAAAAAAAAGGCTGCAAGTTAAACTGTGGCACAGCATTGATTGTAAAATGTATTCTAAGTTCAAAGATGTTAAGACAAATGTCTGAGAATCAATAAAATATTGGATATTGTCTAGATTTAATATAAAAACCTCATTTTCCTCTTCTGCTTCCAATCTTTAAACAGTTTAGTACAAAAAGTTGTGCCATGTTTCTCCTTTGGCTTTGTGTGGGATGTGGAGGGACATTACCACAAACCCCCTGAGTTTTTGTATCCCCATTTAAGTAGCAGTAATTACACCATTTCCTGGTGTCAGTGGTAGGAAGCATCTTTGGGGGTGATGGGCAAAGGGAAGGATTCTGGGACCTTTTTTCAATTAAAACCCTAAATACCCAAGATAACTGAAAAACATTTATTCAAACAAAATCTTGTACATACATGTAGAAAAAAGTGGAAGCCAAACATTCAACAGCTGATGAATGGATAAATAAAATGTGTCATAGTCCTACAATAAAATAATATTTAGATACGAAAGGCTATAAAGTACTGATGCATGCCACAACATGGATGAACTTTGAAAACATTGTGGTAAGTGAAAGAAGCCAGTCATAAAAGGTTGTATGTTATGATTCCATTTATATAAAATGTCCAGAATAGGTAAATCTATAGAGGTAGCAAGATTAGTGGTTTTCAGGAGCTGGTGAAAGTCAGGAATGGGAATAACCATTTTAATATGGGATTTGTCTTTTGGGTGATGAAAATGTTCTCCAGTTAGATACTGGTGATTATTGTACAACATTGTGAATATACTAAACATCACTAAATCGTAAATTTTAAAATGTTTAAAAAGTCAATTTTGTTATGTTAATTTTATCTCAATTAAAAATGGTTTTAAAAAAAACCCTACTCAAAGAGTGTTGTTTTGTTTGTAGTTTCTCCAGTTAAAAGCAGAAGCAACTCTGTTGGAAATAGGATGGGGAAGAGGCTTAGCACAGCCTACTTAGTTCTCCCTTCCTCTTACTCCAAAGAGTGACCTCTGAGGTTCTTCTGCAGAAGCCTGGGGCTCTGGACAGCCAGTTTGAAACTCACTTTTTAAAAACCCTTCTGACAAAGTGGGCTCTCCCTTTGTCCCGTCTCCCTTGGTGTATGGTATATGGTAAGACCCTGAATCCCTTTCTTCCAGGAACCATTTCCCTGAGCGATGAAGAGAGTACATTGCTCCAAGCCCTCTCCTTCCTTCTCTGGCTCTTCTAGGTACTTTAGATTCAAACTGCTTCTGCACTGGCACCACGTTCCTTACACATTCTGGAGCCAAGTTTTTATACCGCCCACATCCACCAGGAAAGGCCAGCCACAAAGACAACAGAGAAGCATTATGCTCTGCTAGAAAGAATTTTTTTCCCAACCTTGAACGCCCTCTGGAATGTGGCACATGAACACACACATTGCACATAGACACATAAGGTATGTGGGTTGCTCTGTCACAGGTGCTGCTTTGGTCAGTAATGTCCAGTTTGGTCTGTCTCAAGCCCATCATGTCTTGAGAGTTGCTCATAACAGACACACTTAGTCTTTCCGTGTTGGGACTCTGTCTTTCTTCCATGCTGATTTACCTGTCCCACCCCCACCTCCACAGTCCCTGGTTTATGGCTGATACTAATGCCTCTGGCTCTGATCCAGGTTGTTCTGTGTCTCATGTCTGCTCTTTGTGTAGCCTTTCCTCCTGGAAATTCACTCTGTTGGCTCCAGAGAATGGCATGGATAAGGGCAGTCAGGAGCGTCAAGCTTCACCTATACTGTTACCAAGAAGCCTACAATAGTGTTTCCTGCTTCTCTCCTTACCCCATTTTCCCTACTTGATATACCCTTTCCTTCTCTTTTTCATGACTAACTCACTGATGTTTTAAGGCTCAGCTCAGATTCAGAAAATGAGGCCTAAGCATATATGAAATGACGTACCTCCCATTCCACACACATGATCATGGTAGATAAAATATCATAAAAGCAAACAATGCACAGCTAATCTGGAAGCATAGAAAGGAAGATCTTCATTAGCTGAACATAGTGGTGTGCACCTGTAGTCTCAGCTACTTGGAAAGCTGAAGTGGGAGGATTGCTTGAGCCCAGGAGTTTGAGGCTGCAGTGAGCTATGATTGCACCAGGGTGACAGAGCAAGACTTGACTCAAAAACAACAAAACAAAATCAAAGGAAAGGGAGAGCAGAAATGCCAGCATTGAAGGCAAACCTTAAGTGAGGTTTGATTCAAAACCTGTCACAAAAGTGGGAAAAGATTATGGATGAATCTCAGTCATTTTTACCTGGGGAAACTGGAACCCTGAACAAAGAAGGATGCCTCAAAGAATAGCCAAGCTATTCAATGGGGACTCTACCACCAGCCCCCAACTTCCAGAACCATAAGTTGAACCCTGTGAGTGACAAGAATCCTTGGCCTAAGCCAAATATACTTGTGAATTTCAAGCTCACATAACCTTTGGGATGTTAAGTCTCCAAGATGAAACATTAATAATAAAAATACTAGGTTCGTGAAATCTGTAGGAATGCTTTTGTAATATAGAACATAAAATACAACTATAAACCTTTACTGAAGTGACAGGTTAAAATTAAGCATCACACAAAGAACAAACCACAATGGAGAATCAGCATACGAAGCAAGTTAAAGAACCAATGCTTTATGAATTGGATAATTGTAAAATCCAAAAGATGTTGTAAGTATGTTTAAAATGGTAAAAGAGATAGATGGAGGTAAAATATTAGTTGAGAACAACATAATATGCAGAAAGATTAGAAGTATTTTTAAAAATAAATAGAAACTAGAAATCAGAGGAGTTGTAGACATTAAAAACCATAGATGGACAATACAGCCAAATAGATGAGAAGATAATTCATGAACTGGAATATACCTCTGAAGAAATCACCCAGAATGAACTTCAATGATATAAAGAGATGAAAGATAAAATTATACCTAGAGGACAACATAAAGATACCTAGGATGCACCTATTAGAGAGAGTGTTATTCCAGGGGAGAGTGATGTTCATAAAGAAATAGACTTTTTTTTTCCAGTTTTAAAAAATGGATCAAAACAACTTATATATTTCTGGCAAAACAAATAAACCCAAGTTCATACCCAAGATATCTTATATCAATAAGATAGAATATCAAAGACAAATTCTTAAAAGGTACGAGAAAAGAAAGTGAGATCACCACCAAAGGGATGACTATTAGCCTGACGATTGTCAACCTAACATTTTATACCCAGGTTAAACCATTATTTGAAAGTAAAATTTACGTGAAAACATTTGCAGACAGGAAGCAGACTTGTTAACTCACTGGCCTCGTCAAAAGGACTGTAAAGGATGAACTGAAGTAAAAAGGAAACTAATGTAAATAGAGGCAATATTAAGTAAATATTATTAAATTAAGTACAGGTAATGCTAAATAAGTATAAACTTCAAACGTATGCATAAATGTGTGTGTATATACCCATATGTACATACACTAATGGAAAGGTTAAAAAGAGTAGAAATAAAATACTTTCCAATTACATAGAAGATACAAAAAGGGATTTCATAGTTAGAGGGTCCTATGCACCTCATGGTATTCACATAGAAAATAGAAATGCAGATTAATTTTAAACCTTATTAAATATAGCATGCATGTTAAAATTGAAGAGTATTCTCTAAATTAATCCAAATGGAATGTATAACTCACAATTAAAAATGAGGAAATAAAGATAACTTTATCAGTCTAGTAGGAGGCAGAGAAGAAGGCAAAAAGAAGCCAAAATAAGGCACAGTAATAGAATGCAACCTGGCAATGGAAATGAATGTCTAAATGTGTGTATTGATGTGGATAGGTCACAAAAACATAACAATCAGAGTAAAATAGAAAGTTTACAAAGTTTATGTATGGTTTAACTTATATAAGTCTGCTAACACACGAAAACATGCCATATTCATGGATATGTACAAATACATAAACATGATTGTGAAGTGCTAACACCATTATCAGGGTA
>JAZHEH010001326.1:0-66183 GCA_036589455.1 Ateles fusciceps
GTTCAGTGGGAGGGGTGTACTGGGTGTGTGGCTCTGTGTGCACAGCACTGCAGATTCCTCTATGAACTGCACAGGCCTCCTAAGCAAGAGACCAGGCCACATGTCTGCATGCACTCGCCCCTAGGCAGCGCTCCCCCTCATGGGAAGGGATCAAAGCTTGGATCAAAAAGTAGCTAGGTCCAACAGGCATCTGCACATTGTTGACCCATCCAGTCCCAGGAGTCGGGACAGATGTTTGTAGGGATGGCGAGTGGATGGGACAAACTCTCTGTCAGAGGCTTTCAGCTACCCCTCTCACTGGAGCCCAGGCACTCATCCATGCCCAGGAGTGGGAGGGGTATTTTGGGTAGCCACAGATGGCTCTCCTGGAGAGAGAGCCACTTGGCATGTCTGATGAGCATTTGTGCTCACTGCAACGTGGTGGTCCACCAGTTAGTTGACCCAATGTGGTGGTCATTCTGCCAAAGTGCATGGGGAGCCTGACCACCGACCATGCTCACTATCGCCTGGGCCCCTGTCTATGTTCCTGTGCTGGGTGTGGAAGTAGAGGTTGATCCTGGGAGTGTTTTGGGGGTGGTGGGGGGCTGTGGCTTGGTTTGATAGCAGGGCTCTGTGGTCCTCTAGGCTAAACTCTGGTGCTTGCCGGATATTCAACCCTGAAAATGAATGAGACGGTGGAGGAGCACATTATACCGCTCCTTTAGGGTCTCCAGACAGACCTAAGAAGCCTGGCATGGGTCATCATACAGAGCTCATGTTGGGATGCAAAGCCATGACCGCGTTCCTCCGAAGGCTAGTATATGCTACCCATGCCGCTCGGTGCCTGGAGAGCAGCGCGGGAACACTACGCTTTCAGAATGTTGTAAATGTTTTCTGTCTTTGCTGGTTACAAGTCTTCCTGGATGTGCAGGCCACATTGGGAATGAGCAGAGCTTCACAGGACAGAAAATTTGCCCCACGGGTCATGATTCCCACACTCAGGGGGTGTGTGAAGTACTCTCACAAGAGGAATGCCAATCTCGTGCATGGGGGCTGTACTCTCACAGCATTCCAGGAAGAAGACCAACCTGAGCATGGAACAGGAGGATCACCCCCTTTCTGTCACTTGTCAACAAATGCGGATCTTTTCCTCATATGTAGATAGCATCCTCCACGGGGCACCTCTGACCCTGCCCAGGAAAATGTGAGAAGGGAAAGAAGTACAGGAAGACCTGGTCTGCGTCTTTAGGGGTGACTTTAAGACTCTGACTGTCAGACGTCCTTGTTTTTAACATTTAACTCCCATCATGTCTCAACTTTTTCCTGTCTTCATCTGTGCTTTCATAGGTCCTCAGGCACATACACCTATCCTTACCCCATACTCACAAGCCTCTGCCCAGACACCATCATTCACGCCCGTGTGTCAGGTGGTCTCCAGCAACTCTGAATGCGGAGATTTTAGCTTCCCCGTTGCTTCTTGTCCATCTTTCTCGTGGCTTTCTGTCTGGCTTTCCCAATTTTGCTGGTGGGGAGTGCACGTGTCGGGTTGGGGTAAGGGGCAGCGGGAAGCAGGGCAGCCTCTTGGCCCAACAGACCTCTGTGTGGACACGGGTGCAAGACCAGGCTTAAGGGGCTGATGCTGTTTTCCTGGGACAGTGCCTATTTCTTGTACGAGAAGCTGAGTTGGTGGTGTGTCATATTATGGGGGATGTCACTGGTGGCTCCTTGCCACTCATTATGTCGGCATGCATTCAGGCCCCCTCCTAAGTAGTCTCCTCCAGGACAGTACAGTGGCATGGACCTTCCACTTTCTGTTCTTGTTCTACTTCTGGTTCTCCTGTTTCTCCTCCTACAGCTCCTGTTTCCCTCTTTGTCTACTCTTCTTCTCCACCGCCTCCTCCCCCTTTTTCTGCTTCTTCTGATTCTGTCTCTGCTCTGCTTTTTTGTCTTGCTTCTGATTCTTCTGTTCATCTTCTCTTTATTCTTGTTCTTGTTTTTCTTCTTTCTTCTCCTTCATTATTATTATTTTTAAAATTTATTTATTTTCCTTTAGGTGCACACTGTATCTGGCATCTCTCCCCATGTTATCCCTCCCCCACCCCCCTTCCCTCCCCATTCCCCATTGTCTCTCCCCTACGGCCCCCATCTGTCCCCTGTGTGTGATGCTCCTCTCCCCTGAGTCCGCGTGTTCTCGTTGTTCAACACCCACCTATGAGTGAGAACATACGGTACTGGTATTATTTTTGTCTTTTCTTTCTTCTTCTTCTCCCTTTTTGTTGGCTTCCACTGCTGCTGCTTCTTCTTCCTCTTTCTTTTTCTGTTTCTTTGTTTCTTCTACTCTTTCTCCTCTTTTGCCTCTTTTTTCTTTCTGCTTTTGCTTCAGCTTGTGCTTCTCCTTTCTTCTTGTCTTCACTTTCAGACCTGGGCTGCCAAGTGTTCTAGAAGACGGCTTCTTCTTCCACTCCTTGGTAATGGGGGACGTCTCACTGCAGCACTAGGCCTGGAGAAAGCTTCATTTTTGTTTTTAAAGGAGTAGAGATGAAGGCACGGTTTAGTCCCTCTGTTCCACCAAAAAGCTTCCCATGTTTTACTTTCAAGTGAAATGTCATGGTAAATGATCCATTTACCCAGTATCTTATGGCTCACCATTATATCCTGTGCTCTTTGTGGATGCTCTAAAGTGAAATCCTGAGCCAGCAGGAGACCTTGTCAAGTTGTCCCCTGTCTTTTTCATTTCAGTCAAGCCATGTGAACACATCGATCCAGATTTCAGTGTGTGCAGGGAGGTTGTCTGTCATGTGGCCCATTTGCCCACTCTCACTCACACAGGCAGGCACCCCACAGACCATAGCCATAGCCATATAGGTACACAGTCACAAGGGATCCTCACAACCAGAAATGAAATCACAAACACATGCACACTGAGACACATGCACACAGAGACACAAACTCACGCGCTTCCACACGCCCATGCAAACACACACACATAGACACACATACGCACACACACACATGCAAGTAAGCTCACATGGGCATCTGGGTGCAGGTCCAAACATTATCTCACACAGACACAGACACAGGCACACCACCACAGGCACAAGATTGCCCAAATCTCTCCCACACAAGCTCTAAATGTGCAAAGGTAAAGTGGATTCAAGCAAGCAATTCTGGCTCCAGGCCTGGGTCATCATGTTATTTCTTGGGCAACTAGGGCCTTTTCCTGAGAATGAATGTGGGAAGTCTGTTATCAGATAGGCCCAAGCAGCAGATTTGGAATGAGCATCCTGGGTCAAACTGCTTAAAAAGGGACCCCACTTTGTGGTAGGGGTAGAGAAAGTCCCATTGGGAGCTTTGGCCCTGTGTGATGCCATGAGAATCTGTGGTGTGTGGTGAGCTTCCCCCTGCCTCCCTGATCCACCCCTACCTGTGTGAAAGCCAAGACAGTCTGAGCAGAGTCAGACTTGAGTGAGCTGCTGAGTGAGTGTCCCCTGTGAGAGCAACTCCTGTGTTAGGCCCTGTGACTTCCTGTTGAGCTGTTGGCCCTTTCTGGTGACCTCCATGTGGCATCCCGTGGTCATAAACTCTACCTGCCACTCCAGACTGTGGGAGGACTCCCCAGTCCTGTAGCAAAACCTTGTGTAAGCCAGCTTGGTGGCCAGTGCCTTGTCCTGGGGCAGCAGCCTTATGATCCCAGTCTTCTGGTGGTTACCCAGTGGCCAATATTATGTGTCCTTTTGTCTTTTACTCTCTGCCCTGGTGGGAGCCGTGCAATCTGTCTTAGAGCCAAAGGAAGAGCAAAGGCTGGCTGCCTCAACAGCATTCCCACAGGGTCTCTAGCCTACTGGTTCTTGGTCCTAGGGTCCCCTGAGTTTGATGGTCCACCTGGGCCCAGGTGGCTGATTCCTTTCTCTTCTCCCTGTCTGTTTTGTTTCTTTTTCCTCTGTACTTTTTTCACATGGCGAAGGCGGAGGCCCTGGGCTTGGAGGGGCAGGGTTAAGGTTGTAGTTGGCGTTTGTGGAGCCATACTGCCATCAAGCGGAAACTGTTTCTGAAAATGAGAGACAGCTGGGCACAAGTGTTGGGCAAAACCCAGGAGCTCCAAAGAGATGGCGGTATGGGGCCCAAAGACTGAAGCAGGATGACAGAGGAACTCCTGGCTGGCCCTTGGCCTGGCCTCATTCCCAGGATGGTGCCCTGGAGCTGCAGCTGTCTTTAAGAAAGAGCAGGCAGACTGGCCTGCCAGTGGGTTCCCCCAGCCATCTCCAGGAGCAGCCGGTCATGAATCGCCTCACACTCAGCACCCTGAAGCTCCTTTGTTCCCCAGGAAGAGAGGGGCTCCCTGGACCCAGCGTGTCCTAGCCAAGAGCAACTTTGGAACCGCTCACAAAAGAGGCCAGAGTAAACGACCCAGTGTTGGTCATCAATGGCCAGTGTTTTCCCTTTGCCCATCTCAAAATGGCTGCCGGGGGGACTCCGCCCTGGGGGCTGACTGGTTTTGGGGCGGTCTGGCTGCTCTCTCTCGGGGCCTCTAGAGTAGCTGCTTCTCCAAGGGGTCCCAATATCATGTACACTTTGTTCTTGGGCTCTAAACCCCAGTCAGGGAAAGCCTGGCTCAGGTAGAGTCCACGCAGCTCCGCACATCCTTACTGATCTCTGTGCCTGGCATGTTGTCTCTGCAGTCTGTTGTCATGTTCAGAAACAACTTCCGCTGGATGGCACTGTGGCTCCACAAATGGCGATCACATCCTTTTTTCCCCTACCTTGCCTGTCTTTCTCCATTTGCTGCCAATGGAACACACACACACACACACACACACACACACACACGTGACGAAAAAAGAAACCGGCCAAGGAGCGCCCACCTCACCTACAGCAGGGCTCTCCACCTATGTGGTCACTTTGGGGAAACCTGCAACAGTAGGGGGTATCTCTGCCTCCCTCCTTCCCTCTGGATTATTCTCTGGGCATGGGCCCCAGTTAACCAGAGGAGCCTGTATTCAAGAAATCACACCCATAGGGCTGTGGTATGGTGGGTAGTTGGCACTGGGGCAGTGTGAGGGGTTCACGGGGAGGGGTGTGTGGGTGTGGGGTTCCGCATGCATGGCACTGCAGATTCCTCTATGAATCTGCAGAGGCCTCCTAAGCAAGAGATAAGGCCACATACTTGTGCACAGCACACTTGTCCCTAGGCAGCAGTCTCCCTTTGGGGATGGGACCAATGCCTGGGTCAAAAGAAGCCATATCCAGCAGGCATCTACACATTGTTGACTCATCCAGCAGCCAGGAGTTGGGCCAGATGGGACTGGATGGGATGGACTCTTGTCCAAGACCTTTATGTACCTCTCTCACTGGATCCCTGGCACTCATCCGTGCCCAGTAGTGGGAGGGGTATTCTGGGTGGGTTTTGCAGATGGCTCTTCAGGATAGAGAGCCACTTGGCATGTCTAATAGAGCATGCATGCTCACTGGAATGTGGTGGTTCACCAGTTAGTTGCCCCAACATGGTGGTCATTCTGCCGAAGTACACGGGTAGCCTCGTCACCGATTGTGTTCGCTTTTGCCTTGGCCTTGTTTGTGCTTTTGTGTTGGGTGTAGAAGTGGTACTTGAGCCTGGAGTGTTTTGTGGATTGGTTGCGTGGCTCTGGTTTTGTTTGATACATGGCTCTCTGGGCTTCTCATGCTAAACTCTAGTGTCTGTGGGATATTCAGCTCAGAAAATTAATAAGATGGTGGGGGACAGAATTATGCCACCCTTTAGGGTCTACAGGCAGACATAAAAATATCTGACGCTGGTCATCATACAGAGCCCATGTTGGGATATAAAGCCATGACCGTGTTGCTCTGCCTGGAAAGCAGCAGGGAACACAACACTCTCAGAATATTTCAAATGTTTTTTGTTTTTGCTTGTTACAAGTCTTCCTGGATGTGTAAGTTGCACTGGGAATGGGCAGAGCTTCATAGGACATGAAATTCACCCCACAGATAATGATTCCCACACTCAGGGGTGTGTGAGTGACTCTCACAGGAGGAACATCAATCTCGTGCATTGGGCCACACTCTCATGGTATTTGAGATAGAAGACCAACATGACCATGGAAGAGAAGTCACTTCCTTTCTGTCATTTGTCAACAAATGTGGTTCCTTTCCTCACTTGTAGGTTGCCTACACCATGGGACATCTCTGGCCCTGCCTAGGGAAAACACAAGAAGAAAAGAACTCAGGAAGATCTGGACTGCATCTTTAGTGGTGTCATTGAGACTCTGAGTGTCAGAGGTCGTCATTTTTAACATTTAATTCCCATCATATCTCAACTTTTTTCTACCTTTATCTGTGCCTCCATAGGTAGTCTTGCACATACACAAATCACCACACATACTCACAAGCCTCAGCCCAGACACCTTCATTCACACCCATATTGGGTCGTCTAGGCAACTCTCGAGTGGGGAGTTTTTCAGATTTCTGCTTCCCTCTTGTTCCTCTTTCTTGTCACTTTGTATCTGGCTTCCTAACATTTGCCAGCAGAGTGTGCATGTTAGGGTTGGTGTGGGGGCAGGGGGAAGTAGTGCAACTCCTGGCCCAACGGGCCTCTGTGCAGATGCAGCGCTTAAAAGGCTGTCACTTTTTTCTGCCTTGTGGCTCTTTCTCTGTGAGGCCACAGGAGGCCCCTCCGAGTTGTCAGCTGTCCACCTGGGGCACTCTACATTTCACTTCACTCTTAATTGCATTGTTTACTCTGATTTGTAGTGTACTTTTTGAGTTTTTCTCTGTTTACCTTTTTCTTTTTCCTTGTCTTTATTTCTTGTACATTTATGTTTGGGGAGGCGAGGATCAGCCTGGAGGCAGGGTCGGTTGGGTACAGGAACATCCTTAGTGAAAACAGGCTTACTTTTCTAAGGAAACTTGAAGGACCCAGCAGACCCCTAGTGTCCATTTCTTCCTTGTTTTTCATGTTCCCATCTTTGGGGGTCTTCCCTGCCTTGGCCTTGTAGACTTGGGACTCGGTGGCCCTTTGTAGTCTTCTGGTGACATCCGCAGGCGTGGTTCAGCCTGCACTTGTGTCTTCTATAACTCCTGGAGGCTTATTTGTGTATCAAATCTTTTGATTCCACTAGGAAGATCCATGAACAAGAAGCTTCCTTATGGTGTGTTTTTTAAGTGGGACATCACTGGTGTCTCATTGCTACTTGTTGTATATATCACCATGCATTGACGCTCCCCTGAACTAGATTCTTCAGGACAGCTACAGTGGCATGAACCTCTCACTTCCTGTGCTTGTTCCTCTTTTGGTTTTTCTTCATCTTTCTCCTCCTACTCCTCTTTTTCTCCTTTTTCTCCTTTTGCTTCTCCCCTTTCTCTTCTTCCTTTTTCTTCTTCTGTTTTTCTTCTTCTATTTCTCTTCTTTTTCTCCTTTGGCTTCGTTTTTCTCTTCCTGTTCATCTTTTTCTTCTTTCTTTTTTCTCTTTCCTCTTCTCCTTCTATTTCTTCTTCTTTGCCTTCTCCTTTCCTTCTCCACATTTTGTCTTCTTCTTCTTTTCCTCCTTCTTATTTGCAGTCTTTTTCATCATCTTCTTCCTCCTCCTCCTCTTTTTTCTTGTTCTCTCCCTCCTTACTCTCCTCTTCTCCTCTTCTTCCTCTTCCTTCTCATCTTCATCTTTTTCCTTCTCCTCACAGTCTTTTTCTTCTTCTTCTTTTTTTCTATTCCTTCTCACAGTCTTCTTCTCCTGCCTCTTCTTTCTTCTCCATCTCAGTCTTCTCTTATTTTCTTTCTTTATTCTCCATCTCAGTCTTCTTTTTTCTTCTTTCTTTCTTCTATTCCTCCATCTCTTTCTTGTCTTCTACTTCTCCTTGTTTTTCATCCTCTTTTCTTCCTCCTCTTCCTCCTCCTCCTCCTTCTTTTTGCTCTTTCCTCCTCCTCCTCCTTCTTCCTCTTTTCTCCTTCTTCTTTTCTCCTTCTCTCCTTCTTCTTCTTCTCCTACTTCTTCTCTTCCTCTTTTCTTCTTCTTCTTCTCTTTGTGTTTCTATTGCATTTTAGGTTTGGGGGTACATGTGAAGAACATGGAAGATTGTTGCATAGGTACACACATGGCAGTGTGATTTGCTGCCTTCCTCCCCATCACCTATATCTGGCATTTCTCCCCCATGCTATCCCTCCCCAACTCCCCAACCCTCACTGTCCCTCCCCTTTTCCCCCTACAGACCCCAGTGTGTGATACTCCCCTCCCTGTGTCCATGTGTTCGCATTGTTCAACACCCGCCTATGAGTGAGAACATGCGGTGTTTGATTTTCTGTTCTTGTGTCAGTTTGCTGAGAATGACGGTTTCCAGGTTCATCCATGTCCCTACAAAGGACACGAACTCATCGTTTTTGATGGCTGCATAATATTCCATGGTGTATATGTGCAACATTTTTCCTGTCCAGTCTATCATCCATTGGCATTTGGGTTGGTTCCAGGTCTTTGCTGTTGTAAACTGTGCTGCAATGAACATTCGGGTGCATGTGTCCTTATAGTAGAACGATTTATAATCCTTTGGATATATACCCAGTAATGGGATTGCTGGATCAAATGGAATTTCTATTTCTAGGTCCTTGAGGAATCACCACACTGTCTTCCACAATGGTTGAACTAATTTACACTCCCACCAACAGTGTAAAAATGTTCCTATTTCTCCACATTCTCTCCAGCATCTGTTGTCTCCAGATTTTTTTAATGATCGCCATTCTAACTGGCGTGAGATGGTATCTCAATGTAGTTTTGATTTGCATTTCTCTAATGACCAGTGATGATGAGCATTTTTTCATATGTTTGGTGGTCTCATGTATGTTTTCTTTTGTAAAATGTCTATTCATATCCTTCGCCCACTTTTGAATGGGCATGTTTGTTTTTTTCTTGTAAATCTGTTTTAGTTCTTTGTAGATTCTGGATATCAGCCCTTTGTCAGATGGGTAGACTGCAAAATTTTTTCCCATTCTGCTGGTTGTCGATTCACTCTAAGGACTGTTTCTTTTGCCATTAAGAAGCTGTGGAGTTTGATTAGGTCCCATTTGTCTATTTTGGCTTTTGTTGCCAATGCTTTTGGTGTTTTGGTCATGAAGTCCTTGCCTACGCCTATGTCCTGAATGGTTTTGCCTAGATTTTCTTCTAGGGTTTTTATGGTGTTAGGTCTTATGTTTAAGTCTTTAATCCATCTGGAGTTAGTTTTAGTGTAAGGTGTCAGGAAGGGGTCCAGCTTCTGCTTTCTGCACATGACTAGCCAGTTTTCCCAACACCATTTATTAAACAGGGAATCCTTCCCCATTGCTTGTTTTTGTCAGGTTTGTCAAAGATTGGATGGTTGTAGATGTATTGTGTTGCCTCTGAGGCCTCTGTTCTGTTCCATTGGTCTATATCTCTGTTTTGGTACCAGCACCATGTTGTTTTGATTATTGTAGCCTTGTAGTACAGTTTGAAGTCTGGTAGTGTGATGCCTCCCTCTACTTTTTGCTTCAAATCGACTTGGCTATGCAGGCTCTCTTTGGTTCCATATGAAGTTTAAGGTGTTGTTTTCCAGTTCTGTGAAGAAGGTTCATTGGTAGCTTGATGGGGATAGCATTGAATCTGTAAATTACTTTGGGCAGTATGTCCATTTTCATGATATTGATTCTTCCTAACCATGAACATGGAATGTTTCTCCTTCTGTTTGTGTCCTCTCTTATTTCATTGAGCAGCGGTTTGTAGTTCTCCTTGAAGAGGTCCCTCAGGTTCCTTGTTAGTTGTATTCCTAGGTATTTTATTCTCTTTTGTAGCAATTGTGAATGGCAGTTAGTTCTTGATTTGGCTCTCTTTAAATCTGTCATTGGTGTATAGGAATGCTTGTGTTTTTTGCACATTGATTTTGTATCCTGAGACTTTGCTAAAGTTGCTTATCAGTTTCAGGAGATTTTGGGCTGAGATGATGGGGTCTTCTAGATATACAAACATGTCGTCTGCAAATAGAGACAATTTGACTTCCTCCTTTCCTATTCGAATACCCTTTATTTCTTTTTCTTGCCTGATTGCTCTGGCTAGAACTTCCAGTACTGTTTTAGTTCATTGTAGATTCTGGATATTAGCCTTTGTCAGATGGGAATATTGCAAAAATTTTTTTGCCAGTCTGTGTCATTTGATTGGCATGTTTAGGCCATTTACATTCAATGTTAATATTGTTATGTGTGAATTTAATCCTGCCATTTTGTTACTGGCTGTTTTATTTTCCTCATTAGTTGACTCATTTTCTTCATTGCATGTTTGGTCTTTGCCAACTGGTTTGCTTGTGCAGTGACTGGTACTTGTTCCTTTCCATGCTTAGTGTTTCTTTCAGGAGCTCTTGTAGGGCGGGTCTGGTGGTGACAAAATCTCTCAATAATTGCTTGTCCGTAAAGGATTTTAATTCTCCTTCTCTTATGAAGCTTAGTTTGGCTGGATATGAGATTCTGGATTGAAAGTTCTTTTCTTTAAGGATGTTGAATATTGGCCCCGACTCTCTTCTGGCTGGTAGAGTTTCTGCCAACCGAGAGATCTGCTGTGAGTCTGATTGGCTTCCCTCTGTGGGTGACCTGACCTTTCTATCTATCCTTAGTATTTTTTCCTTCATTTCGACCCTGGTGAATCTGACAATTGGGTGCCTTGGGGTTGCTCTTCTGAGGAATATCTTTGTGGAGTTCTCTGTATGTCTTGAATATGAAATTTGAACTGCCTTCTTAGGCTTGGGAAGTTTCTCCCAGATAATATCCTGGAGTGTGTTTTCCAGCTTGGATTCATTCTCCCCGTTATATTCAGGTACACCGATCAAGGTAGATTAGGTTTTTTCACATAATCCCATATTTCTTGGAAGCTTTGTTCGTTTCTTTTCACTCTTTTTTCTCTTGTATTGCCTTCTCTTTTACTTCATTGAGTTGGTCTTCGATCTCTTGATATCCTTTCTTCTGCTTGATCGATTCACCTCTTAAAACTTGTGTTTGTTTCACATAGTTCTCGTGCTGTGTTCTCAATTCCGTCGAGTCGTTTATGTTCTTCTCTAAGCCTGGTTATTCTAGTTACCGTTTCATCTAACCTTTTTTAAGGTTTTTCGTTTCTTTGCATTGAGTTAGAACGTGTTCCTTTAACTCTGAAAAGTTTGTTATTATCCACCTTCTGAATCCTGTTTCCGTCAATTCTTCGCACTCCTTCTCAGTCAAGTTGTGATCCTGTGTTGTTGAGGAGTTGTGATCCCTTGAAGGAGGTGTTCTGGTCTTTGGTGGTTTCACCTTTTCTGCGCTGTTTTTTCCCATCTTTGTGGATTTACCTGGCTGTGGTGTCAGAGAGCTGCTTGATCAGGTCGCTTGTCTGCCTGTGGGGGGCACTACTGGGTTTCTAGGGATTCCTTCTGGTTACTAGGGAAGGTTTCTGTGTCTTTGTTGTTTATGCTGGGAGATTAGGCCCACCTCTTCCACTGAACTGTAGGCGCTGCTGGGTTGTCGAGAACGCCATCCCATTGCTATGTTGGCTTCCTGTGTTTTTTGTTAAAACATGTAGCCCAGTCCCACCCCTCTAGTAGTGGGTTGTGCCCTTCTCCACTGGGCTGGATCATTCAGGGTTCCTCTCAGACTGTGGCACTGGCTATGCAACCCACTAGAGTCAGAGCTTCAGCCATCTGGGGTTTGTGGGGGAGGTTAGGGACCTGCCCAGCCACACCTGGCAGTCTCCCCATTTCAGCTTTTTCTCTCTCCGGTCATGGGATAGGGACTGCCCAGCTGCTCCCACTTACAGCTACCTCTCTCTGGGCGGGAGAAGGGGCGATAGCTCAGGCTGAGGACTCTTATTCAACTCCACACTTGTAATTCCCGGCGCTTGACTAGCAAAGATCCCGTGTTCTGTGTATTGCTAGGATTTGGGGGAAGCGCTATATCTGAACCGGAGCGCCAGAGGTGGAGCCTTCGACTCGCCGGTCAGATGCACTTTCTGGATGAAGCAGCTCCCCCTCCCTGCCTCAGTCTGCCCTGAGTGGGCTTTGCTCACCCTCGGACCAGACCCGTTGAAATGCAACTGGTACCTCGAGTTGTAGCTAGGAGATCTCTGGGTTTCTGCATCTCTTTTGCTGGGTGTTGTATGCTGAAGTTGTGTCTAATCTGCCATATTGGATCCTCCCTCTCTGTAGCTTTTTAAAGTCTAGTTGTAGATCAAAGTCCTTGATCCCACTCAGAAGAGATCCCATCAAAAGAAGCTTCTTGGCATTATGTCCTTTCACTGGGACACTATTGGTTTCTCCTTGCCACTCATTGTGTATGTCACCATGCAGTGAGGCACCCCTGAACTAGGTCCTTCAGAACAGTTGCTGTGGCTTGAAGCTGCCACTTCTTTTCTTATTCTCTTTCTGATTCTTCTTCCTCTTCCTCTTCCTCCTCCTTCTCTTTTCTTCTCCTCTTTCTCCTTGTCCTTCCTTCTCTTTCTCCTTTTCTCCTCTTTCTTCTTCTCTTTTTCTTGTCACTTTCAGCTCTTGGCGGGTCAAGCATTACACTGAGACTGTTTCTTCCTCTGCTCCTTGTGATGTGGAATGCCCCTTTGCAGAACGCAAGTGAGAAAGTCCTCACTTTGTTCTTAAAGAAGCAGAGATGAAGGTCACCAGTTCAACACCTCTGGTGCTCCACCAATGCCCCAATGTGTTACTTTTAATGAAATGTAATCATGAACCCACCCCTTACCCTACTCTTCATGGCTCACCGGTATTCCCTGTTCTTTTGGATGCTCTAAATGTGTAGCCCTGAGCCAGTAGGAGCCTCAGCAAGTTGTCCCCCTATGCCTTTCCTTTCAACCCAGCCATGTGAAAACAATGATTCAGATTTCAGTGTGTGCCGTCAGGCTCTCTCTGCCATGTGCCCATTTGCCCACTCTCACACAGGCAGACAGCTAGAGAAGACAGACACAGACACACTCACATGCACTCACAGGGAACTTCAGCCTCCCAGTTTTATCTTGTTCATCTTTGTTCATCCCACAACCACAAACAATCACAAACACACATGTACAGGGGAGATACACACATATACAGACACAAACACGTACAGTAACACACGCAGACGCACACAGACACACACACAAAACCCTCATGCAGGTCCAGGGATGCGGGCCCAAGCATTCTACCACACGTACACATGCACACACATTGCTACAGGCATGAGATTGTCCATGAACTCTCCCATAGGGGCTCTCAGTTGGCCACAGGCAATAGGCCATGGGCTAGGATCACTGGCTCCAGGATTGGATTATTATGCTGTTGATTCGGCAACTAGGGAGTTCTCCTGAGAATGAATGTGGGAAGTTCGTTATCAGATAGGTCCCAGCAGCTGGTGTGAAACTGGAGCCTCCTGGGTCAACCTGCTTAAAAAGGGACAACACTTTGGGGTAGAGGCAGAGAGAGTCTCCTTGGGACCCTTGGCCCTCTGTGATGCCATGGGAATCAGTGGTGTGTGGTGGCCCTCCCCAGCTCCCCTAAGCCACACTCCTCTTAACCCTCCACTCCCTGTGCGAAAGCCAGGACAGCCTGCACAGAGTCAGACTTGAGTGAGTTGCTGAATATCACCTCTGAGGTAGATTCCTGTTTCAAGCCCTGTGACTGCCTGTTGAGCCATCTACTCGTTCTGGTGACCTCTATGTGTTACCCCAAGGTGGTAAACTCTACCTGAAGCTTCAGGCTTTGGGAGAACCAATGGTCCTGCAGCAAAACCTTGTGTAAGCCAGCTGGGTGACCAGCACTTTGTCCTGGGTCAGCAGCCCTATGATCCCAGTCTTCCTCTGGTTTCCCAATGGCCATGATTATGTGCCCTTTGTCTTTTGTTTTTCTGCTTGAGCATGAGCCATGAAACCTGGAGAGGGCCAAAGGAAAGGCAAAGGCTGGCTGCATGAAGGGGATTTTCACAGTGTCTCCAGCCTACTGGTCCTAGGTCATAAGTGGTCAACCTGAGACCAGGTGGCTGGTTTCTTTTATTCTCCCTGTGTTTTTAAATTTCTCCTTCCTCTTTTTTTTCCACATTGGAAAGGATGGAAGCCTTTGGATTGGAGGGGACGGTTAAGGTTGTAGTTGGCATTTGGAGAACCATACTGCCATGGAGTGGAGTCTGTTTCTGAAAACAGAAGGCAGCTTGGAATGAGTGCTGGAGAAATCTCAAGAGAACAGAAGACATGACTGAAGCTGGATGAGAAAGGAACTCCTGGCTGGCCCTTTGTTCATTCCCAGGATGGTGCCCAGGCTCTACAGCCCTCTCCAAAAAAGGGCAGGCAGGGGCGGCCCACCATGGGTTCCCTTGGCCATCTCCAGAAATTGCCAGGCATGTCATCCCACCCACAGCACCCCGAAGCTTCTTTTTTCACTTAGGATAGAGGACCTCTGGACCCAGTGTGGCCCCAGCCAAGGGCACCCCAGAACACCCCAGAGAAGAGACCAGAGTAAATGACCCCAGTCCCAGCCGTCAGTGGCCAGTATCTTCCCTTAAGCTCATCTCTCGATGGCTGCCTGGGCAGCTCCTCCCCCTGGGCTGACTGGTTTTGGGGTTGCCTGGATGTTCTGTCCCTGGACCTCTAGAAGAGCTGCTTCTCCTTCTTCATGGGGTCCAAATGGGAGGCACATTTCCTTCAAGGGCTCTGAACCACAATGGAGAAAACCCTGGCTTAGTCAGAGTCCACCCAGTCCAACGTATTCTTGCTGAAGTCAGTGCCTGTCAGAAGGCAAGTGTCCCTTCAGCCTGTCGTGTTCAGAAACAACTGCCACTGGATGGAAGTATGGCTCCAGTAATGTCAGTCACTTATTTCCCTTCCCCCACATTGCCTTCCTCTTTCTCCTTTTGCTGCCAACAGAACAAAACAAACAGAAATAAAACAAAAAACAAAGACAGAAAGAAACCAGCCAAAGAGCATCCACCTCACCTACAGCAGGGCTCCCATCTACGTGGTCTCTTTGGGGGAAAACTGAACAGTTGGAGGGCTCTCTGCCTTCCTCCTTCCCTCTGGATTCTTCTCTGGGCAGGGGTCCCAGTGAACCAGAGGAGATTATCCTCAAGAAATGTCACCCTTGGGACTGTGGCATGGTGGGGTAGGTCGCACTGGGGGCAGTGTGAGGGGGTAAGGGGGGAGAGGTGTGTGAATGCATGGGCCTGCCTGTGGGCCATTGCAGATTCCTTTTCTGAATCTGCACAAGCCTCCAAAGGAGACCCAGCTGCCTGATTGTGCCCAACACACTTGTCAATAGGCAGCACACTCTTTCTTGGGGAAGGGATGAAAACTTGGATCAAAAGCAGGCAGGTTCCTGTCAGTATTGGCTCAAATATTGTTCAGAAATTATCATACTCTTTTATAGTTTTTCAGTATCAGTTACTCAATGTCTTATCCATAGTAATTTTTATAGGCCTTCAAAACTGACCTCCATCCATATTCAGACCAAGTTTATTCTTTATCCCATCACCCAAACCTTCAGTATTATTATTTCATTATCTTCTAAAACCATATTCAAATGGAATTTAATATTTGGTGATTTCCACTTTCTTTTGTTCAATACATGCTGATGTTTGTTTGTGTCATGTATACAAAATCATCAATGGCACCCTTTCATTCATTTTGCATCAATAAATATGTATTACCTGAAAAAAAAAAAAGCAGCCAGGTTCAACAGGCATCCACAGATTGTTGACCCTTCTAGCAGAAGGGAGTCAGGCCAGGTGTCACTCAGGATGGTACTCAACAAGTCGGACACCTGTCTAAGGCCTTCAGCTACCATTCTCACTGGAGCCCCAGACACTCATGCATACGCAGGAGTGGGAGGGTATTTAGGTGGCATAATCTGATGGAGCATGCATGCTCACTGAACGTGGTGGCTCACCAGTTAGTTCCCCTGGACACCTCGGTCATTCTGCCAAGTACATGGGTAGCCAGACTCTGGCCATATTTACTTTTGCCTTGTCCTCCTCTGTGTTCCTGTGCTGGACATGGAAGTGAAGGCTGAGGCTGGTGTGTGTCTGTGCAGGTTGTGAGGTGGCTGTGCCTTGGTTTGATACAAAGTCATCTGGGCTTCTCAAGCTGAATTATGTTGCTTGTCAGATATTCAGCCTGGAAAATGGATGAGACGGTGGAGACCAATTATGCCACCTCTTTTGGGTCTCCAGGCAGAAACGGGAAAGCCAGGCATGGGTCCTTTATACAGAGCCCACGTTGGGAAGCAAAGCTGTGGCCACATTGCTTTAAAGGTTGCATGTCTTACCAATGCCACTCAGTGACTGGAGAGCAGCATGGAACACAACACTCAGAATATTGCAAATGTTTTCTGTCTTCATTTGTTACAAGTCTTCCTGGTTGTGTAGGTCACATTGAGAATGGCCAGAACTTCATAGGACAGAAATTTACCCCTGTAGGAGGAGCGGTGGGGAGCAAACCTCTCAAACGTGGAGACTCAGGAAGGAAGTGGCTTTTTATTCAGCTGGGGAGCTGCGTGGGCTACAGCCTCATTCACTGAGCTCCCCGAGCTGCAGCTTCTCCCCCTTTATAGGCTTACAATGCTAAAGGGGAAACTGAGGTGGAACTATGTAATTGTCTATTTGCTGGCCGTCCAACCTTACAGTCTTTTGGCTTCATTGATTTGCTAATTCATGTGGAGAGTGAGTGGGGACCGGCAGGGGAGGGAGCTTACAGAAACAAGACAAAAGAAACAAGCTGTTTGTTGGCAGAGGTGTTTCCAGGAGGGAGCCTTGTCCATGGAGATGTAGGGGCGTGAACCAATGCCGGGCTTCAGCTGGCAGGGATAACATTCATTTGCAGCTCTTTCAAGGTTAACAAATAACAGAGATGCTGGGAACTAAAAAGGGAGTCATTTTCCCAGCTCTTTGATATTTTATTTCATTTTTTTTTCTTCTTCACACTCCTTCGCATCTGGAAAGGGAGCAGGAGGGAGTAAAATTGAAGGAGGCGAGGGGGTAGCCCCTCTCACGCCCACATTTAGAATTTCACTTACCTCTCCTCTCTCTTTTTTAATTAGTGAGAATACGTACTCTTACCTTTAGCCTCACTTGAGGTTTTTTAGTGAGACAGATTGGTAGTGGTTCATGTACTAGGCCTGCGCTAACGTTTTTCCTTGGACCACAGTGGTAATAAATCTTTTTATTATTTCAAGGAGCAAGGGTATTAAGCAGGGGAGTAATATGCATGTTTGTGTTATTAATAACACTTATGATAATGGTTTTAAGCCTTCCTATAGCAGGAAACCAATTCCCAAACATTGATGCAGGGTCGAACCCATGCCAGACCTGTACAGGTACGTGAGCCAGTTTTGTTATGTCCCTTACAATATTTTTAACCACGAGGACCTGGGTAGCATTATATAAACAAGTTTCTTTGATGGTTCTGGTGCATTCATAATAACTCTAGAACAAGAGAACTGTGGTAACCTTTTGTCCTACCTTTAGTAACCTTATGTATGCACTGGAAACAATCCTTGGATGGGGGATTTACATCTACTGGGGTAGCAAAGACACAAGTCCATAGTCCAAAGAGAAGGAGTACCTGTCCCACAGAGGCAGTCCTCATGCTTCGGCCATGAGTAGACAGGTCAGCTTCAGGGTGTGACTGGAGCAGGGCTTGTCTCAGTTCTCCTTAAGGTGATTTTACATGGGTTATGGAGATCTGACTTTGCTTCCCAGGTGTCTGGTGCTGCAGGTTTTACATGGCTGTCACGGATCCACGCAGGGACTTCCTCAACCTTCACAGAGGTTGGAGTTGTTAGAATGATAGTTTGGGATCCTTTCCACCTCAGTCCTAAGGGGGCCACGTTTAGTCCTTGATCCAAACTTGGTTACCTCTACACTTAGGCATCTTGGTGAAATCCACTTGCAAGTCTTCAAAAGGAGCACTTCCATAAGCCTGAATTCCTGGTGGGATCATAGGTCCTTGTGTGGCATTGTGCTGTGTGCATGTTACACACCATTGTGTCACTGTTTTTGCTAGTGAAGATAAATGAAAGATGTAAAAATACTGGCCTAATAATGTTTCAGGGGTTTCTTGAGCCAAGATGGGGGGTTTATGGACAGCTAAGACCACTTCAGGTCCTAAATGCTGTGGCACTGTTACTTGGCTGTGCTGGCAGATCTATCCATACTTCCTTTATTTTCTTCGCCTTTAGTTTGGAGGAAATTTTTTTCTTCTTCTGAGTAAACTGGCACCAAGTCTGGGAACTGGGGCAATGAGGGGCCATGTCTGATGCCCGATATGGGATGGATGTGGCCCTCTAGGTCTCTGCATTTGCACAGGCATTTCCCTGGTCTACTGTGGTGGAGATTCGCTGATGTCCTCTTCAGTGCACGACTGCCACTTTCTGGGGGCTTCTAAACTGCTTCCAGTAGCTGCAAAATTTCCTGTTGGTATTTTAGTTCTTTGCCCCAGAGTTAAGTAAGCCCTTCTCTTTGTACAGTGCCCCATGTACTTGGAAAATGAGGAATGCATATCGTGAATCAGTGAAAATGTTAAGTTTTTCCTTTACTTAATTCCACGGCAAGAGTTAAGGCTATTAACTCCTCTTTCTGTGCTGAGGTGCCTTGAGGTAATGGCTTGGCCCCTAGAGTTGAGTCCAGAGTCACCACTGCATATCCAGCACACCTTTTTCCCTAGAGGTTTGACAAAACTGCTTCCATCCACAAGCAATTTCCAATTAGCCCGAGACCACGGCTGGTTCCACAGATTCGCCGACTGGAATAAACTGAGTGCAGTACCTCTACGCAGTTATGTGTTACTGGGTCCTCAGACACCAGGATTAAGGTGGCCAGATTCACGGTGTTATAAAATTTTATGGTCATGCATGGATTCTCACACAGTAGGCTCTGGTACTTAGTTAAGTGGGCATTGGTGAGCCAGTGATGGCCTTTTGTGTTCATTAAGGTGACCATGGCATGGGGACTTTTATTTTTAAATTCTGTTCCAAAGTTAGCTTGTTAGCCTCTTGTGCCAGTAGGGCAGTGGCTGCTAAGGCTTGTAGACATGGGGGCCATTCCTTGGAAAGTTCATCCAGTTGTTTGGATACGTAAGCCACTGGTCGAGGCCATGGGCCCACAGTCTGGGTTAGGACCCCAACTACCATTTTGTTTCTTTCAGACACATACAGCATAAAGGGTTTTGTCAAGTCCAGCAGTCCCAGAGCTTGGGCAGACATCAGTTTTGCTTTTAACTGTGAGAAGGCCCCTGCTGGTTTGAGTTTTACTTAAATGGCTTTTTATTCCCACCCCCTCTCCTCCCCAGGCTTTGTGTCTTTATATAGGGGTTAAGCCAGAACTGAAAAGTTAGGAATCCACAGCCTGCAGAATCCCAATGCTCCCCAAGAATTCTTGTACCTGCCTTTGATTCTTAGGCACCGACAGGTTACTGATATCCTGCTTTTTTTCTATTCCTAGGCTTCGATGTCCCTGCTGGATGGTAAATCCCAGATGGCATAGCTACTGTTGGCAAATCTGGGCCTTTCTTTTGGTGACCTTGTATTTACAGGTCTCCAGGTGTCTCAGCAACAAGTTAGTTCCCTGGGCACATCTGGCTGCTACCGGGTGTCCCAGCAAAATGTCATCCACGTACTGAAGCAGCACACAACCTAGGTTCTTGGTGGTGAACCTCTGGAGGTCCTGGGCCAATGCCTCTCCAAAGATGGTTGGGGGAGTTTTTGAATCCCTGTGGAAGCTGAGCCCAGGTGTACTGTGTTGTTACACCTGACTTTGGATCTTCCCACTGGAAGGCAAACAGTTTCTGGCTCTTAGGAGCTAACCAGATACTGAAGAAAGCATCCTTTAAGTCTAAGCAAGTGAACTAACTGTCCTCAGCTGGCAACAGTCCTAGAAATGTTTAGGGATTGGGCACTGTGGGGGTGTAAGATCATAGTCTGTCTGGTTGACCAAGTGCAGATCTTGCACCAGTCTATAGTCCTTGGTCCCCAGCTTGGGGACAGGCAGGAGAGGCGTGTTCCAAGGAGACTGGCAGGGAACTATAATACCATAAACTTTCAGGTATCTGAGATGGACCTGGATGCCCTTAAGAGCTTCTCTTGGTACTGGGTACTGCCTCTGTCTCACTGGTAGTGCCCCCGGCTTTACTTAGATAACCACCAGGGCTTGGCATACCGTCAACCCTGGGGGTTGTCTTCTGCCCAGACCCGTGGCCATCACTTGGTCAGTGCAGGGGTTAATTCTCCTCCCAGCTTAGTCAGGAAGAGTCTCCACTCCTCCTCCCTCGGGACTGTGAGAGCCATAATTATCCCTGCCTGAGGCAGTTTGAGCTGCAGAGAGCCCTTATCAGTAAAAGTGATAGTAGCTCTTAGTTTGCTCAGCAAGTCTCTTCCCAAGAGGAGTAGTGGGCAATCCGGCATGTACAAGAACTGATGTATAATTTTGTGGCCTCCCATTGAGCAGGTCCATGGCAGGCAAAAAGCCTGTTTTTCTGAAACTCCAGTTGCCCCAATTATATTTATTGTCTTGCTGGACAAATGGGCCATGGGTTGAGTTACCACCAAGTGCTCCCCCTCAAGTGTTGATTAAGAAATCAATGTTCTTACCCCCCCCACCTTCATCCTGACCATGGGCTCTTTGGGGGCATCTGAGACTGTTCCTCTTCAGTCTATTGGCCCCCCTGCCAGGTCTGAACAGGGTAGTCACATCCTTTCCTGAGGCTTCTTGCTTGGGGTTATCGTGTTCCCATGCCAACTGAGGACACTCATTTTCTAGTGCCCCATCTCTTCACAATGGGCACACTGGTTGCACTATAGACGTGATCGATTCAACTGGGTGTTTTCCCCAGGGCCCTCCTTGCCCTGCCCCTTTGAAGGGGTTCCTCTGATAGCTGCAGCTAGCAAATGAATATTTTGCCAGTTTTGTCACTCCTTCTCTCAGCGGCTTACTGCATCTTTATTCACAAATACATGATGGGCTATTTCCAACAACTGTGCAGTGCTCATGGTCACAAACCCATTCTGTTTTTGTAACTTTTTCTTGATGTCATCTGCACTCTAACTAACTAAAGTTAAGTTCACCAGACACTGATTCTCAGGGTCCTCAGGGTTAAAAAAAGTATACATGTGGTAGGCATCACACAGTCTTTCATAAAACTGGGCTGGACTTTCATCTTGCCCCTGCTTAAGTTGAGATACTTTGTGTATATTTGTGACTTTTTGTGCTCCTTTCTTACTCCTTCCAGTAAGGCCTCTCTGTATCGAGTTAGCCTCTGCATGCCCGCAGGGATATTTGGGTATCATTGAGGGTCGGTTCCTGGTAACTCGGTTCTTACATTCTCTTGGGGATTTTGGTAATTAGCTGGAACATGCTCTTCTAGCCATTTAGGTGCCTCCTGTAGCACTTTTCACCTCTTAGTGTTAAAAAGATGCATGAGCAACTGATGACAATCAGCCCAAGTGGAGTTATGAATTAGATGACAGTCTGAATCAGGTCAATTAAAGGTTGTGGTCTGTCAGTTTAAGATGGGTTGTTATTCTTCCAGTTTATGAGGTTGGATGAAGTGAATGGTACTTACATGAAGATATGCCTTTCCACCACATGTCCATCCTCATCTACTTCCAGATACTGCTGCTCTCTCAGGGGCATTTGCACTACAGCCTTAGGCCATAAGTGAGCCACCAGGGGAGGGGAGCCCCGAGATGTGGGCTGCAATGAGAGAAGTGCCTCCTGAGGATGCACTTCCTTTTCCTTCTACTCTGGGTGGTCTAGGAGGATTCAGACATTGCAGAGGAATTGAGATATCTGGCTCTGGAGAGAGGGGGGGCCTCTCCTCCCGGTAAGGAGGGGGTGTTATTGGAAGAGGGTCCCCTGGGCCGACTCAGCCAAGATCTTAGGAGCCTGCATCCCCTGTTGGGTGGAGCAAGATTTTCCCTTAACTGCCTGTCCCTTTGCTGCTAACACTGCCACTGCTTGCTCTCTTAACCACTGTGGGGGGTTTAAAACTAACTGTAACCAATAATCTATGTACAGAAATTGGTCAAGGTGTTCTGGCTTACTTGCAACCCTGTGCCACACTTTGGAGACAAAGGACCTGTCCAGGCTCCCTTCTGTGGGCCAATCTGCTTCTAATGCTGGTCAGGCTACTTCACACAGAGTTTCAAGTTTCTTTGGCATCATGGTGGCATCATAATCTCCACTAAATCCCTTCTTGAAAATCTTTAGCATAGTTCCCAATGGAGTGGGTTTACTCTGCGTAAACACACACATGAACAAAACGAAGGTGCTGACTCTGTTCTCTATCACAACTGCCCTGGCAGCAGGTAAGCTATTTCCTGCTGCACTATGTCGGCTGCCAGCTCAGTAGCCCCTATCCCGCTCTTTCCTTGCTCTCAGGACACACACACACAAGAACAGAACCAAAACCAAGGTGCCTACCTTGGCATACACACAGGAACAAAACCAAAAGCAGGGTGCTGACTCAGCATACTCTATCATGACTACCCTGGCAGCAGGTAAGCTATTCCTCACTGTACTATGTTGGCTGCAGATGAGCAGGCCCTATCCTGCTCTTTGCTGGCTCCTAGGACGCACACACAAAAACAGAACCAAAACCAAGTTTCCTACCTTGGCACATCATGGATGATCAGGCCATGCTTCCACCCAGTGGGGTGGGCTAGTGAATCTTCCAGAATTAATCCTACCAAATTTCTGACATCTGGACTCTGAGCACACCAATTCCTTCTCAGGGTTCAGCCTCTATGGCAGATCCCCATGGGCCTGCCTGGCTGTGCTGGGGGAGAAGTGTCCACTGGGTCTGATGCCTACCTGCAAGCACTCTCAGAACCCCGTCACCCAAGTGGCTTGGAGTCCCCACAGGTATGCTCTGCAGGGCAGGGCAAAGCTGCCTGGGAGGCTGTCCTGGCCATCTGCCAACCAAACCTTATTTCCCAGTCAGGGAGCCAAAAATGTAGCAGGAGTGGTAGGGAATAAACCTCTTGAACATGGAACTGAAGAAGGAAGTGGCTTTTTATTCAGCTGGGAGCTGTGGGGGCTACAGCCTCATTCACTGAACTCCCCAAGCTGCAGCTTCTCTCCCCTTTATTGGCTTACAACACTAAAGGGGAAACTGAGATGAAACTATGTCAGTGTCCATTTGCTGGATATCTGATCTTACAGTCTTTTGGCTTCATTGATTTGCTAATTCATATGCAGAGTGAGCAGTGACCAGCAGGGGAGGGGACTTACAGAGACAAGACAAAAGAAACAAGCTGTTTGTTGGCAGAGTTATGTCTAGGAGGCAGCCTGGTCTGTGGAGATGGACCAGGCTGATGGGGGCTTGAATCAGTGCCGGGCTCCAGCCAGCAGGGATAACATTCATTTGCAGCTCTTTCAAGGTTAACAGATAACAGAGACACTGGGAATTAAAAAGGGAGTCATTTTCCCAGCTCTTTGGTATTTTATTTCATTTTCTTTCTTCTTCACCCTCCTGCCCATCTGGAAGGTGGGGGAGGAGGTGAAATTGAAGGAGGTGAGGGGGGTCTCCCCTCTCACCCCCACGGGTTATGATTCCCACACTCGGGGTGTATGCCCCACTCACACAAACATCAATTTCATGCATGGGCTTGCACTCTCAGGGCATTCCAGGAAGAAGGGCAACATTACCATGGAACAGGAGTCACCCCCTTTTGGTCACTTGTCAACTATTGTGGATCCTTTTCTCATGTGTAGTAATCACCATGGGGGCACCTCTGGTGCCTGCCTAAGAAAAATGCAGAAGAAAGGAATGCAGAAAGATCTGGACTGCATTCTTAGGGTTGGCATTGGGAGTCTGAATGTCAGAGGTCCTCGTTCTTAATATTTAACTCCTATCACATCTAACCTTTTTCCTGTCTTCATTTTTGCTTCCATACATTCTCAGACACATACATGTATCCTCACCCATAGTCACTGACAAACATATGCCCAGGCACCACTTCTCTAACCCGGTCCCACTGTCTAGACAACTCTAAGCTTCCAGGTTCTCTCTTGTTTTTCTTTCTTGTCCCTATCTGTGTGGCTTTCCAATATTTGCTGGTGGAGGGTGTGGGATGGGGTGTGTGGGGGATGGGGGCAGTGGAGAGCAGGGCAGCCTTCAGGCTTGACAGGCCTCTGTGCCAATGTGGGGCAGACCTGGGCCTAATGGGCTGACACTTTCTCCTGGCTGGTGGCTCTTCCTCCTCTGTGAGGCCCGAGGAAGCCACTTGGGTTGCTACCTGTCCACCTGTTCTCATCCTCATTGCTCAGTCATATTTTTTGTGTACTTTTGGAGTTTTTCTCCCTTCACTTTTTTTGTCTTCACTGTCTTTACTTTTAGTTCCCTTCTGGTCAGCTGGGCATGGGCACATCATTAGGGAGAACATGCTTACTTTCTCCAAGGAAATTAGAAAGACTCTGGCTGATCCCTGAGGTGCATAATCAGAATCCTCCTCCTCTTTCTGCCCTCTCTCCCTATTGCCATAGGTGGCTGATTACCTGTTTTTCCTGGTGTCTGGTTTCTCCCCGTTTTTTAATCTCTCCTCTCATTTCCACGGTCCCTCCCTGCCTTTGCCTTATGGACTAGGGCCTTGGTGGCCCCTTGCATTATGTTGATGACATACAGAGGGCATGGATTTGCCTGCAACTTTGTTCTCTTTTGCTCCTCCAGGTCTATTTCTGGATCCAGCCCTTTGATCCCAATCAGGAAAGGATCCCAACAACAAGAAGCTTTTCAGTGATGTGTCCTTTCACTGGGACATCACTTTTGTCTTTTGCCACTTGTCGTGTATGTCATCAAGCAGTGACGTACGCCTGAACTAGATCTTTCAGGACAGCTGACATAGCATGAAGCTGCCACTTGTTGTTGTTCTTCTTCTTCCTCCTACTCCTCCTCTTCTTCTTCTTCTTTTCTTCTTCTTCTCCTTCACCTCCTGCTCCTGCTCCTCCTCCTCCTCCTTTCTTCTTCTTCCTTTTTTCTTTCACTTTTGGCCCTCAAAGGGACAAATGTTCTATGGAGACTGCTTCTTCTACTGCTTCTTGGTGATGGGTGTGCCCCTTTGCAGCACTAAACCTGGAGGGAGGCTTCGGTTTTGTTCTTAAAGGAGCAGAAATGAAGGTTACCAGTTCAGTTTCTCTGGTGCTTCAAAAAGCCACCCACGTTTTACTTTTAAGTAAAATGTCATCGTGAATTTATGGCTTTCCCAGTACCTCTTGGCTCACTGCTTGTCCCCATTCTCCTTGTGGATGCTGTAAATGTCCAATTATGAGCCAGTGGGAGCCTCAGCAAGCTGTGTCCTGTTGCCTTTCTTTCCAGTCCAGCCATGTGAACACAACAATCTGCATTTCAGTGTGTACAGGCAGGCCGTCTCTGCCATGTGCCCATTTGCCCACTCTCACTCACACAGGTAGACATCCACAGACCACAGACACAGACACACATACACACACTTGAAAGGGCCCCACACCCAGAAACGTAATCACAAACAGACACACACAAGAAACCTCACATGGCCACAAGGGTGTGGGCCCAACTGTTCTCCCACACAGACACACATGCACATGCACCCCCACAAGCAGACACACACAAGAAACCTCACATGGGCACAAGGGTGTGGGCCCAACTGTTCTCCCACACAGACACACATGCACATGCACCCCCCACAAGGTATAAAACTGCCCACACGCTGTCCCATACAGGCTCTGAACTGCGAGTGTTCCTGTCTCTAGGCTTGGGTCATCATGCCATTGATTGGGTAACTTGAGCCTTCTTTTGAGAATAAATGCAGGAAGTTTGTTATCAGATAGGTCCCAGCAGTGGGTGTGAAACTGGGGCTTCCTTGGCCAGACTGCTTAAAACTTACACTCAGGAAAGGATCGCATCATCACAAAGCTTCTTGGTTGCATGTTTTTTCATGAGGACATCACTGCTGTATCTTTGTACTCCTATTCATTGTCATTCCTTCTTCTCAGTCTGATTCTTTTGTCTTTTTTTTCGTTTTTACTTTCACTGCTTTACATTATTTTTAACATAATTGGTATCACTTTCAGTTATTTCTTTCTTTTGTGTTTTTCGATTTGTTGTTTTACTGTTTTATTTAGCACTTTCAGATTTTGAATTGATTTTTGTATATTCTTTCTATCTTTTTTTTTTCTGGACCAAAGTTAGTCATTTTAGGTGATTAATTTATTTTCCCAAGTGGTGGATTCATAGTAATGTTTCATCATTTTTTAAATTTAGTGGTTTTTGAGTCTTTTTCTATTGAGTTGTTTTAGAGTGGTTATTGAATGGTTTTATTGTTATACGAAATATTTTTTCTCCATTTACTTTACTCTGTAACATTTTTATGGTTTTTCAGGGCATTTAAAAAACTTAGTTTTATTAGAGTTGATTATAAATCAATGAGGCATTATTAAGTTTTTATTTTGGGAAGATCATTTCCCTTTTGCATCGTATGTTTTAATTTTCTTTTGCTTATTGTTTGAGACCCACATTCTGAACCATACCTTTCCTTTTGCTGTTCACCTTAGTCTCTTGATCATATTTTAGGGTATTTCTTTTTTAGATTGATCAAATGTGATAGTAAGAAATTTCATATTTTATGTCTCATAGGAATAGCTAACAGAGAATATATTTTTGTAATATATATTTAAACTTTACCTCATTCTATAATGTTTTTTACATTTTCATCATATCTTATACACAATTTTTACTACATTGAGAAATGTATTCTTAAAGCAGTGATAAATCAACTTGTTTTAATATAAATTCATGATTTCATAGACTATATGACTTGGCTTAAATAGATCTTTCTGAGGAATCAGGAAAATTGGAAAGTCATCAATAAATTCTTTACTCTTTGATAATATTTTAATAAAAATGGTAAAAACACTTAGTTTTAAACCAAAACATAGTATAATATCTGGTAAATAGATTTAAACCTATGTTGCAAAGATTATTAAAATAATTTACGTGCAATGACCATTTATAGAGATTCATTTAAATGAAAATTTCTTTTTCTGTATCAAAATGAAAATATTATCATGAGTAAGAAGTTTTGGATCACTAAATTCTTAAAAAATTGTCCACTTTGAAATGCCAGATATAGGTGATGGGGGAGGAAGGCAGCAAATCACACTGCCATGTGTGTACCTATGTAACAATCTTGCATGTTCTTCACATGTACCCCAAAACCTAAAATGCAATAAAAAAATTGTCCACTTTATAATTCTATTAAGGTACAAGAAATCAAACATATGTCGTTTCCTTTTATCGTTCATCGGAATTTAAAGTATGATAAGAAGTATTTCTTATTGAGCTGATTAGCTTGTCTCTTATACATTGATGTGTGGACAATTGTTTACTGCAACATTTAAATAGTAATCCACAGAATTGTTCAATTTTTTTTGTAAATTTGCAAATTTTATTAGGTATATTGATTAAAATATTATATCAATGTCAAATTTCCTGGGTTTGATCATTTTACTACAGTACATAAATGAATACGCTTGTTCTTAAGAAATGTATACTGTTGTATTTAGGAGTAAAGGAGCATGACATCTGCAACTCACTTTCAAATGGTCCTCTCTGCAGAGCAGGGCAGGGTGGGAGAGAGAAATCAAATGTGGTAAAATGTTAACAACAGTGAATCTGCGTTAAGTATATGGGTGATCTTTATACTATTCTTGCAACTTTTCTGTAGGTTTGAAAAGTAAAATGTTTAAACACTATAAGCTCTGGATCAAAGGGAATTATAGCGAAGGTACAAAGACCTGAGCTTTAGATCAAAGTTATTGATGCTTGTGGCTTCTGTTTTCTCATCCAGAAACTTTATAGAATTATTGTAAGAACTAAATAAGGTGATTTATGTAAAAGACTTTTTTTAAATTTATTTTACTTTTGGTGCATACTATATCTGGCATTTCTCCCCATGTTATCCCTCCCCACCCTCCCCTCCCTCCCCATCCCTCGTTTTATCTCCCCTACCCCCCACAACTGTCACCTGTGTGTGATGCTCCTCTCCCTGAGTCCACGTGTTCTTGTTGTTCAACACCCACCTATGAGTGAGAACATATGGTGCTTGGCTTTCTGTTCTTGGGTCAGTTTGCTGAGAATGATGGTTTTCAGATTCATCCAAGTCCCTACAAAGGACACGAACTCATCGTTTTTGATGGCTGCATAATATTCCATGGTGTATATGTGCCACATTCTCCCTGTCCAGTCTATCATCGATGGGCATTTGGGTTGGTTCCAGGTCTTTGCTATTGTACACAGGGCTGTAATGAACATACGTGTGCATGTGTCTTTATAGTAGAAAAATTTATAGTTCTTTGGGTATATACCCAATAGTGGGATTGCTGAGTCCAATGGAATTTCTATTTCTAGATCCTTGAAAATCGCCACACTGTCTTCCACAATGTTTGAACTAATTTACACTCCCACCAACTGTGTAAGAGTGTTCCTATTTCTCCACACCCTCTCCAGCATCTGTTGTCTCCTGATTTTTTAATGATCACCATTCTAACTGGTGTGAGATGATATCTGAGTATGGTTTTGATTGCTTTTCTCTAATGACCGTCGATAATGAGCGTTTTTCATATGTTTGTTGGCCTCATATATGTCCTCTTTTGGAAAGTGTCTGTTCATATCCTTTGCCCACTTTGAATGGGGTTGTTTGTTTTTTTCTTGTATATCCATTGTAGTTCTTTGTAGATTCTGGATATTAGCCCTTTATCAGATGGGTAGATTGCAAAAATTTTTTCCCATTCTCTTGAGTTGCCGATTCACTCTAATGATGGTTTCTTTTGCTGTACAGAGGCTCTGGAGTTTAATTAGATCCCATTTGTCTATCCTGTCTTTTATTACCATAGCTTTTCGTGTTTTAGTCATGAAGTCCTTGCCTATGAATATGTCCTGGATGGTTTTTCCTATGTTTTCTTCTGGTGTTTTTGTGGTGTTAGGCTTTATGTTTAAATATTTGATCCATCTGGAGTTAATTTTAGTGTAAGGTGACAGGTAGGGGTCCAGTTTCTGCTTTCTTCACATTACTAGCCAGTTTTCCCAACACCATTTATTAAACATGGAGTCCTTTCCCCTATTGCTTGTTTTTGCTGGGTTTGTCGAAGATCAGATGGGTGTAGATGTGTGGTGTTTCTTCTGGGGTCTCTGGTCTGTTCCATTGGTCTGTGTCTCTGTTTTGGTACAAATACCATGCTGTTTTGATTACTGTAGCCTTGTAGTATAGTTTGAAGTCTGGCAGTGTGCTGCCTCTGGCTTTGTTCTTTTTACTTAGGATTGTCTGGCTATGTGGGGTCTTTTGTGATTCCATATGAAGTTTAAAGTGTTTTTTTCCAGTTCTGTGAAGAAGGTCATTGGTAGCTTGATGGAGATAGCATTGAATCTATAGATTACTTTGGGTGGTATGACCATTTTCACAATATTGTTTCTTCCTAACCATGAGCATGGAATGTTTCTCCATGTGTTTGTGTCCTCTCTTATTTCATTGAGCAGTGGTTTGTAGTTCTCCTTGAAGAGGTCCTTTACATCCTTGGTTAGTTGTATTCCTAGGTATTTTATTCTCTTTGTAGCAATTGTGAATGGGAGTTCGCTCTTGATTTGGCTTTCTATGTGTCTGTTATTGGAGTATAGGAATGCTTCTGATTTTTGCACATTGATTTTGTATCTTGAGACTTTGCTGATGTTGCTTATCAGTTTGAGAAGATTTTGGGCTGAGATGATGGGGTCTTCTAGATATACAATCATGTCATCTGCAAAGAGAGACAGTTTGACTACCTGCTTTCCTAATGGAATACGCTTTATTTCTTTTTCTTGCCTGATTGCTGTGGCTAGAACTTCCAATACTATGTTGAATAGGAGTGGTGAGAGAGGGCATCCTTGTCTAGTGCCTGATTTCAAAGGGAATGCTTCCAGCTTTTGCCCGTTCAGTATGATATTGGCTGTAGGTTTGTCATATATAGCTTTTATCATTTTATGATACGTTCCATAAATACCTAGTTTATTGAGAGTTTTTAGCATGAAGAGCTGTTGAATTTTATCAGAGGCCTTCTCTGCATCTATTGAGATAATCCTGTGGTTTTTGTCTTTGATTCCGTTTTTGTGATGGACTACATTGATGGATTTGCATATGTTGAATCAGGCTTGCATCCCAGGATGAAGCCTACTTGATCGTGATGGATAAGCTTTTTGATGTGCTGTTGCAATCAGTTTGCCAGTAGTTCATTGAAGATTTTTGCGTCGAAGTTCTTCATGGATATTGGCCTGAAGTTTTCTTTTTGAGTTGAGTCTCTGCCTGGTTTTGGTATCAGGATGATGTTGGTCTCATAAAATGAGTTAGGGAGGATTCCCTCCTTTTGTATTGTTTGATACAGTTTCAGAAGGAATGGAACCACCTCCTCTTTGTAATTCTGGTAGAATTCGGCTGTGAACCCGTCTGGACCTGGACTTTTTTGGTTGGTAGGCTATTGATTGCTGCCTCTTCTTCAGCTCTTATTATTGGTCTATTCAGAGTTTCAACTTCCTCCAGGTTTAGTCTTGGTAGAATACAAGTGTCTAGGAATTTATCCATTTCTTCCTGGTTTACTGGTTTATGTGCACAGAGCTGTTTGTGGTAATCTCTGATGGTAGTTTGTATTTCTGTGGGATCAGTGGTGATATCCCCTTTATCTTTTTTATTGCATCTATTTGATTCTTCTCCCTTTTGTTTTTTATTAATCTGGCTAGCGGTCTGTGTATTTTGTTGATCTTTTCAAAAAACCAACTCCTTGATTTATTGATTTTTTGAAGGGTTTCTTTTGTCTCTATCTCCTTCAGTTCTGCTCTGATCTTAGTTATCTCTTGTCTTCTGTTAGATTTTGAGGTTTTTTTATCTTGCTCCTCTAGTTCTTTCAATTTTGATGATAGGGTGTGGATTTTAGATCTTTCCTCTCTTCTCTGGTGGGAATTTATTGCTATAAATTTCCCTCTCGATACTGCTTTAAAGATGTCCCAGAGATTCTGGTAAGTTGTGTCTTCATTCTGGTTGATTTCAAAGAACATCTTTATTTCTGCCTTCATTTCATTGTTTATCCAGTCGACACTCAGAAGCAAGTTGTTCAGTTTCCAAGTGGTTGTGCGGGTTTGAGTGTGTTTCTTGATCCTGAGTTCTAGTCTGATTGCGCTGTGGTCTGATAGACTGTTTGTTATGATTTCTGTTCTTTTGCATTTGCTGAGGAGTGTTTTGCTTCCAATGATGTGGTCAATTTTACAGTAAGTGCAATGTGGTGCTGAGAAAAATGTATATTCTGTGGCTTTTGGGTGGAGCGTTCTCTATATGTCGATTAGATCCACTTGGTCCAGCTCTGCATTCAAGTCCTGGATATCCTTGTTAATTTTCTGTCTCGTTGATCTGGCTAATATTGACAGTGGAGTATTGAAGTCTCTCACTATTATTGTATGGGAGTCTAAATCTCGTTTTAGGTCATTAAGAACTTGCATCACACACTGGAGTCTGTCGGGGGGGGAAAAAGGGGAGGGACAGCGGGGGGGTGGGGGAGTTGGGGAGAGATAGCATGGGGAGAAATGCTAGATATGGGTAATGGGGAGGAAGGCAGCAAATCACACTGCCATGTGTGTGCCTATGCAACAATCTTGCATGTTCTTCACATGTACCCCAAAACCTAAAATGCAATAAATAAATATATATATATATATAAAATAATTATAATAAAAAAAAGAACTTGCTTTATGTATCTGGGTGCTCCTGTGTTGGGGGCATATATATTTAGGATAGTTAGCTCTTCCTCTTGGATTGATCCTTTTACCATTATGTAATGTCCTTCTTTGTCTCTATTGATCCTTTTTGTTTTGAAGTCCATTTTATCAGAGACTAGGATTGCAACCCCTTCTTTTTTTGTTCTCCATTTTCTTGGTAAATCTTCTTCCATCCCTTCATTTTGAGTCTGTGTGTGTCTTTGTGTGTGAGGTGGGTTTCTTGAATACAGCACACCGATGGGTCTGACATTTTATCCAGTTTGCCAGTCTGTGTCTTTTGATTGGGGCATTTAGGCAATTTACATTCAATGTTAATATTGTTATGTGTGAATTTGATCCTGCCATTTTGTTAGTGGCTGGTTTTCTTTCTCATTAGTTGACTCATTTTCTCCATTGCATTTTTGGTCTTTGCCAACTGGTTTGCTTTTGCAGTGACTGGTACTTGTTCCTTTCCATACTTAGTGTTTCTTTCAGGAGCTCTTGTAGGGCAGGTCTGGTGGTGACAAAATCTCTCAATAATTGCTTGTCTGTAAAGGATTTTATTTCTCTTTTACTTGTGAAGCTTAGTTTGGCTGGATATGAGATTCTGGGTTGAAAGTTCTTTTCTTTAAGGATGTTGAATATTGGCCCCCACTCTCTTCTGTCTTGTAGGGTTTCTGTCGAGAGATCTGCTGTGAGTCTAATTGGCTTCCCTCTGTGGGTGACCTGACCTTTCTCTCTGGCTGCCCTTAGCATTTTTTTCTTCATTTTGACCCTGGTGAATCTGACGATTAGGTGCCTTGGGGTTGCTCTTCTTGAGGAATATATTTGTGGAGTTCTCTGTATTTCTTGAATTTGAAATTTGGACTGCTTTGCTAGGCTTGGGAAGTTCTCCTGGATAATATCCTGGAGTGTGTTTTCCAGCTTGGATTCATTCTCCCTGTCATATTCAGGTACACCGATCAAGGGTAGATTAGGTTTTTTTTCCAGATAATCCCATATTTCTTGTAGGCTTTGTTCATTTCTTTTCACTCTTTTTTCTCTTGTATTGCTTTCTCTTTTTAATTCACTGAGTTGATCTTCAATCTCTGATATCCTTTCTTCTGCTTGATCGATTTGGCTCTTAAAACTTGTGTTTGCTTCATGTAGTTCTCGTGCTGTGTTCTTCAACTCCATCAAGTCGTTTATGTTTTTCTCTAAGCTGGTTATTCTAGTTAGCATTTCGTCTAATCTTTTTTCAAGGTTTTTGGTTTCTTTGTATTGAGTTAGAACATGTTCCTTTAGCTCTGAGAAGTTTGTTATCCACCTTCTGAATCCTGTTTCCGTCAATTCTTCACACTCCTTCTTGGTCAAGTTGTGATCCTGTGTTGTTGAGAAGTTGTGATCCCTTGAAGGAGAAGAGGTGTTCGGGTGTTTGATGGTTTCACCTTTTTTGCGCTGTTTTTTTTCCCATCTTTGTGGATTTACCTGGCTGTAGTGTCAGAGAGCTGCTTGATCAGGTCGCTTGTCTGCCTGTGGGGGCACTACTGGGTTTCTAGGGATTCCTTCTGGTTACTAGGGAAGCTTTCTGTGTCTTTGTTGTTTATGCTGGGAGATTAGGCCCACCTCTTCTGCTGACCTGTAGGCGCTGCTGGATTGTCAAGAGCGCCATTCCGTTGCTATGTAAGCTTCCTGTGTTTTTTGTTAAAACATGTAGCCCAGTCCCACCACTCTATTGGTGGGTTGTGCCTTTCTGCCACTGGGCTGGATCATTCAGGGTTCATCTCAGACTGTGGCACTGGCTACACAACCCACTAGAGTCAGAACTTCAGCCCTCTGGGGTTTGTTGGGGAGGTTAGGGACCCACCCAGCCACACCTGGCAGTCTCCCCCTTTCTGATTTCTCTCTCTTGGTCATGGGGTAGGGTCCGCCCATCTGCACCCGCTTAAGCTCTCTATCTCTCCGGGTTGGGGGAGGGGGCAATAGCTCAGTCTGCAGACTCTTATTTAACTCCGCACTTGTAATTCCCAGTGCTTGACAGGCAAAGATCCCCTGTTCTGTGTATTGCTGAGGTTTTGGGAGAAGCGTTGTATCTGGACCGGAGTGCCAGAGGTGGAGCCTCCAACTCACCAGTCAGATGCACTTTCTGGGTGAAATAACACCCCTCCCCACCTCAGTCTGCCCCTGAGTGGGCTTTGCTCCCCCTCCAACCAGACCCGTTGAAATGCAACTGGTACCTCGGTTGCAGCTAGGAGTTCTCTGGGTTTCTGCGTGTCTCTCACTGGGTGTTGTGCACTGATGTTGTGTCTAATCTGCCATCTTGGACCTCAATTTTTTTCCTATACCAGCTGAGAGTATATTTGCATATTTGTGAAAACAATATCGAAACTGTCTCAATTCTGTTCATTTTCAGAGTTACTAAGTTTCGGTATATTTAAGCTTATGTGGTTACTATGAGATATTATTAAATAAAGAAAACATGTCTGGAGTAATGTGTATAATACAAACTCATTTTTGTAACAACAAACAAAGTGTTGCATGTTTGTAAGTACATAAGTCTTTGATTGTTTTGGAAAAAATTGTGAGGCATTTATTCTATATTTCCAAATCTTTTAACCTCCATGGATTTGGACTTTTCTTTTGGAAAAAATTATTAATCTTCTCTTTTATACATTTTATATTGTTTTCCTCATTTCAGTGCCTTTGTATTATATTTCTAAATACAATCTTCTTTTATAAAACATGCAAACTTTATGTGAAGAAAAACATCATAAGTAAACTAAAAGACTATTTATATATAGTGTGGTTTCATTTAAAAGATATACAATGGAAGTCACTAGTTCCTAGAATATATAATGCACTCCTTTATATTAATATAGAAACAAAGCCTGATAGAAATATAGTCAAAGAACATACAATTCATAGAAGACAAAAATATATGGCCAATAATCATAATAAATGTAGTTGACTTTAATGTTAGGTCATCACAGTTGCCACAATCAAAAGTCTCCAGAATTCTGTTTTAGAAAGGATTTGATTAAATATCTACTATCTGTAAAATTATACATTTTTAAAGTATTGTATCTGTATCATTATTTTAATGTTTGTAAATTTTGAGTTATGTTTTATTTGTAGAATATATGGAAATAATTGTATGTATGAACAAATTGGCTTCATTATTTGTAATAAAAAAACGTTGCAAGCATATTAAATATCTTTGAGAAAAGAATGATTTTAAAATTACACTGTAATACAATGTAATATTTTGAAGCCATTGAAATATTGTGACTGATCTATTTTTATATTAAAAATTATTAATACATTTATAAGTGAATAAAAATAAATTGGAGAAGTATGTTATGATGGTCTAATTTATATTAGAAACTCCAAATCTAAATTATTATATTATTATAAATACTATGTATGTGTACATTTACATAGCAAAAGGTCTAGACAGAAATGATACCTATGTTTTCTTCTGGAAATAGAAGGACTGAGGAATGTCAAAAGTTTAGTAGTAAGAAGACTTGTGTCTATGTTCTTTGAATTACATAAAGTTATATTTTATTCATGTATTAGTTGTGTAAATAAATAAATCTAAAATTTCCAAGGAATATAGGAGTTTGTTAAGGGGCTATAAGGGTACAATGGGGCTGTATGATCAGTTTTGGAAGCCTAGTAATACAAGAGTAACAGTGGTGGACATTCCTGCACTTTTGCAGGGAGAAATATGCCTAGGATAATAGAAACAGCTGGTCCACCTGACAGATAAATTATTTTGCTTTCAAATACATTAGATACCAACAAGATGAAGGTTATTCAGTATTGTATGCCTTTGATTTAATGTTTATTAAGAACTCATCTAATAATTTTGCATTCTCTTTAACCTGCTTAATTGGAAAATTGGGGTGTTTTCTGCTCAACAGACATATCTGACCTGTATGATAATGGCATTTCTCATTATAAATCAATAAACTTTCCTTCTCTTTCTGTATCTTTCAGTCTTATGATGTAGTCAGCGTGATTTCACCTCATGAATTTGGATGAATTCTGGGACATGGGCAAGATCGGGTTGTAAAACCTCTAAGATTTACAGCCATGGCCTGGATCATGATGAATTTACCAAAGCAAATAACACCTGTGAGATGGTCCTGCAGCAGCCAACCAGTGCGCTCTTTTTTGTGACATCCAGTTCTTGTTGTATAACTTTATATTCCTATAAATCCATGAAGGCCCCAATAAAGTTTGTCTCTAAGTGCTGTGTTAGATCTATATGACTACATCTAGTAAATTGTGAATTTTAAGTACATATTTTATAAGAACGCCATATATAAAGCATTAGTAAAATTGGTATCAAAATATGACCTTCTTCTTATGTTTATTCATTTGTTTATGTCTTTTTATTCATTTATTTTAGTGAAAAATATAAGGAAAGGAGAGGAAGTGTTAATCTAAAAAAGAATTAACTTTCTGGTACACTTTCTTTACTTTGCTGCCAATGTTTTCATGGAATCTACATCTTTTTATGCTAATCCTCATCATATTATTTTACATCTTAACTATTTTCTGATTAAAATGGTTGGTGTGCTTTTAAAAAATAATTTTCTACTTTCTTTCTAAAATACTTAGTACTGTATAAATAGAATATCCTAATTAAAAACAGTTATAAATATTATGGTAAAAAAATACAAGTAAAATGGAAAAACATTAGATAGCTTTTAATATTTCATATAGTTCACAAATTTTTCAGGAATTAGAGATTTACAGAAAAAAATTATAGACTATATTGATTGCCAGGGATATAGAAAATAAAACTTCTACCTCTGAATTTTAATAAAAAAATAAACAGATTAGAAAGCATGTATTATGTCTGAAAATGTCAGATAAACTTAGCCTATGAATTAAAATATACAATTTGTTCAAATAAATAAAGCTGACATTGTAAAATTAATATTTAGAGAGATTGTGAAACCTGAGTATTTTACACAATCTTCTGAAATTCGCCCTGGCGTCAGAATTAAAGGATCTGAAAAATCACAAATGAAGGTATGGTGACATGTATATTCTAGAGTTATGCTGTGCACACTTAATAAATTACAGATAATTATTTAAAGATGGTATAATATTACTAATCACACATTAGAGTTTTAAAACTTTTGAGCCAACCTGAACATCAAAAGCAGTAATCACAGACTTCTTCAAAATGACATCTGTTGAAAGGCAATTTATGCATCAGAAGGCACAATATTATAAAGACAACAGCACTCTTCAAAATAATCTAAATATTCAATGCAAGCCCTATCAAAATTAAGGTTGCCTACTTTGAAGAAATTTACAACCTGTTTCTAACATTTATATAAAAATGTAATGGACCCAGAATAGCCAAAACAAAATTGAAATAGACAAAGTTTGAAGAGTCACATTTCCAAATTTTTAAACTTATTACAAAGCTGGTACTAGCATAGGATATAAATATTGATCAACGAAATAGAATTTAAAGTCCAGACATAAAGCCTCACAGAAGTTAATTTGCAGCCAATTAACTTCTGACAAGGGAAGCAAGACAATTAAAAGGGGAACTAACTATTTTCAACAAATGGTGCTGGGACAACTTGGTATTCACATGCAAAAAATAAATAAATAAAAAAGAAAAGAAAGTTACACCCCTACCTCATGAAAAATACAATAATTAACTGAAAATAAGCCCAAGACTCAAATATAAGGTTTACACTATAAAACTTTTAGGAGGAAATATAGAGTAAATCTGTGTCCTTGAATTAGGCGTTGGATTTTTAATTTTTACAACAAAAGCACAAATTGATAAGGAAAAAATAGATAAACTGGATATAATTAAAATTAAAAAAAAAAAACAACAACGTCTGCTTCAATGAACACAGTCAGGAAAGTTGAAAGACAGTTACAGAGTGGCAGAATATTTTTGAAAATAATATATCTCATGAATTGTATCTAAAATATATAAGGCCAGACACAGTGGCTTATCTTTTAATCCAAGCACTTTGGGAGGCTGAGGTGGGTGGATCACTTGAGGTCAGGAGCTTAAGACCAGCCTGGCCAACATAGTGAAACCCCATCTCTACGAAAAACAAACACACAAACAAAAAGCAAAAACAAACAAACAAAAAACCAACACCACTTTGGGAGGCTGAGGCGGGCGGATCATCTGAGTTAAGGGAGATTGAGATTAGCCTGATCAACTTGGTGAAACCCCATCTCTACTAAAAATACAAAACAATTAGCTGGGCATGATGGCACATGCCTGTAGTCCCAGCTACTTGGGGA
The DNA here is from genome assembly GCA_036589455.1 of Ateles fusciceps. Lineage (NCBI taxonomy): Eukaryota > Metazoa > Chordata > Mammalia > Primates > Atelidae > Ateles > Ateles fusciceps. Next base: position 37,974 of record JAZHEH010001326.1, read on the forward strand.
GGCTGAGGTAGGAGAATTGGTTGAACCTGGGAGACAGAGGTTGCAGTGAGCTGAGATAGTGTCACTCCATTCCAGCCTGGAAGACAGAGTGAGACTGTCTCAAAAAAATTAAATTAAATTAAATTAAATTTTTAAAAATACAAAAAAAACCAAAAAGCCAGATATGGTGGTGCATGCCTGTAATCTTAGTTACTCGGAAGGCTGAGGTGGGAGACTACTTGAACCTGGGAAGCAAAGGTTGCAGTGAATAGAGATCGCACCACTGCACATTCCAGCCTGGGCAACAGAGCGAGACTTTTTCTCAAAAACTAAACTAAAGTAAACCAAAATAAAAAGTAATTATGGCTAAATAATAAAACCAACAATAAACCAATTTTATAACGATGAAAGGATCTGAATAGATTCTTCTGTAAAGGAGACATACAAATCACAAATTGCACATGAGAAAATGTTCAGCACCATTAGTCATCAGGAAAATGCAAATCAAAACCACAAAGCAATACCAATTTATATCCAGTAGGATAGGTTTTTTTTTTTTAATAAAAAAGCAAAAAAAAAAAAAAAAAGCAAAATAATAAATGTTAGAGAGAATGTGGGGAAACAGGAGCATATGGCATTGTTGGTGGTAATGATAAATAATGCAGCCACAGGGCAAAATAATTTTGTGGTTCATCTATAAGTTAAACATAAAAATAACATGCTACCCAGCAATTTTACTACTGATACATAGCCAAAATAACTAAAAAACAGGTGTTCAAACAAAAATTGTACAGGACCATTTACAGCAGACATATTTATACTAGGAAAATGTGGTAACAACTCAAATGCACTTCAACTGCTGAAAGGAAAACAAAACGTATATTTATACAATGAAATATTAATTTGATAATAAGCAAGAAATAAGTATACATATATACTGCCAGAATAAACCTTGCAAGCATTATACCAGAAGAAGAAAAAAAAAAAAAGACAAGAAAAAGGAAAACAAAAAATCTTGCCTGGTGGTCTTGGAAAAGCAAAAGCATTATGCTATGCAAAAGAACCCAGTCACACAGTAACATATATAATTTCATGTAAATAAAATGTTCACAAAAGGTAAATCTATAGTGTCAGAAAAAATTGCTATTTGCTTAAGGATCAGGTTTCCCTTAAGTTATGATCGAGAATTGATGTCTAAGGAGTGCGTGATTTTATTCAGCGTTAGATGAAAATGCACAAAATTGACAGTAGTGATATTTACACATATCTATGCATATCTATAAATATCCCAAACCATTGAATTGTACACTTTAAATAATGTATTGGACTATATATGTATATCTCATGGTGTTTAAAACAATAGATGTCTGGCTAGCAGCTCCCAAGGCAGCCTCTCCCAACTTATTAAATTCCTATGTAGCAAGAGGGCAAAATAGGACTCTTCGACACTCATCACCCTACAGAAGTATTCATTTGAACAACTATTCATGCACAAAATTACCTTTACAAGAGCTAAAGAAAGCAGGTGAGAGATTACAGCACCTGGGTGTAGCAAATAAAGAAAGATGCATTTGAGAGTGGAGAAAGGGTGGATCATTTGAGGTCAGGAGTTTAAAACCAGCCTGGCCAACATGGTGAAACCCTGTCTCTACTAAAAATACAAATATTAGCCAGGCATGGTGGCAGGCGGGCTTGTAATCCAAGCTACTCGGGAGGCTGAGGCAGGAGATTCATTTGAACCGGGCTGGCAGAGTCTGCAGTGAGCTGAGATCCTGCCACTGCACTTCAGCCTGGGCAACAGAGGCAAGACTCCATTTCCAAAGTGGGGAGAACGATGGGAAGATTACAGTTTTACATTACCCCACATCACCCCTCCCCCCAACTCTAAGTAGCACAGCGTGGAAAAAGATACCCATCTATGAGGGGGAAGAAAAAAACATAACTGAGCACTGGGCACTGGACTGTCTCAGATCCCCAAACTGCACCCATTCCAGTAAAATCTTACATCAGGAGAGGCCCCCACAGCCCCAGGCTCCAGGCTGATACATGCAGACTGATCCTCCAGGCCCATCTCGGCACCAGGTAGGATCCTGCAGACCCAGGTTGTAGGCCTGCACAATAGACTTGGTCTCTAAGACTGCCCTAGCACCACGTTGGCTCCTGTGGCTCCAGGGTTTAAGACTGGTACCAGCACCAGACTAAAGACCAGTCCCAGTGCCAGGTTAACACACTGGCCTCAAACACCAGGTGGGGACCCATGAAGGCATGCTCAATGCCTTTCCAGTGCCAGGCTGGTCTATGGTCTCACCTTTCAGCGGATCCAGGGTCTAGGCCCTTTCAAATAGACCTCAGTACGGGACAGGCACTCATGGACTTAGACTCCAGAGTTGTCACTGTGTACCCGTATACCAGGACAGTAGCCAGTACCCCAGGACCTAGGCCAGACGTGCTGTCCTAGAATCTAGGCTAGCAACTCCATACTCAGCCTCTAGACTGACATCACTGGACATGATTCCAAGTTTGCCTGCATATTCCCAGGTTTCAGGCCAGCCCAGTGGGCTCCAGGCTCCAGATCAGCCCCTGCAGAACCAGGCTCCACACTAAACTTAGCAATATGCCAGCCTGAGGCTCTTAACTTGTTCCTGTGGACTTACACTTCAGAAGACTCAGGGTCCAGGCATGTCTCAGTAGACCCAGGGTTCAGGCCTGTTTCTGTATACAGTCATGCCTGACCATGCCCCTTTGACTGAGGCTCCAAGAACACCCCTGTAGACTCAGAATCCAGGTGAGCTTCTGTGGATCCAAGATCCAGACCCAATTCTGCATCCTTAGGTTCCTGGCTGGTCCAGTGTCAGTCTAGTTCCTGTGGACTTAGACTTCAGACTCCAGTAGAAACAGATGCCAAAGTGCCTGGCCAGCCCCTGCAGACTAAGGGTTAAGTCTCACCTCAGCTCCAGGTCAGCCCCTGTGGACTTAGTCTTGAGGTTGGCCATCATAGATACAGGCTCTATGCCTGCCCTCATGGACCCAGGCACTAGGTGCATCCTGGCTAACCTCCCCTTGTTGAAGTCTACTGAATTGGATTCAGGATATCAGGCCCAACACCACAGACTAGGCACCATATCTAGCTGCCTGCTGATCCAAGTACCAGAACTACATCCCTGAGGACCCAGAAGCAAACTCACCCTCAAACTTTGCCAGATGGCCTGCACAGAATCCCTGGATAGACTGACTGTTGAAGGATCTCTTTTTTTTTTTTTTTTTTTTTTTTAAATTTATTTATTTATTGCATTTTAGGTTTGGGGGTGCATGTGAAGAACATGGAAGATTGTTGCATAGGTACACACATGGCAGTGTGATTTGCTGCCTTCCTCCCCATCACCTATATCTGGCATTTCTCCCCGTGCTATCCCTCCCCAACTCCCCACCCCCACTATCCCTCCCCTTTTCCCCCGACAGACCCCAGTGTGTGATACTCCCCTCCCTGTGTCCATGTGTTCCCATTGTTCGACACCCGCCTATGAGTGAGAACATGCGGTGTTTGATTTTCTGTTCCTGTGTCAGTTTGCTGAGAATGATGGTTTCCAGGTTCATCCATGTCCCTACAAAGGACACGAACTCATCGTTTTTGATGGCTGCATAATATTCCATGGTGTATATGTGCCACATTTTCCCTGTCCAGTCTATCATCGATGGGCATTTGGGTTGGTTCCAGGTCTTTGCTATTGTAAACTGTGCTGCAATGAACATTCGTGTGCATGTGTCCTTATAGTAGAATGATTTATAGTCTTTTGGATATATACCCAGTAATGGGATTGCTGGATCAAATGGAATTTCTATTTCTAGGTCCTTGAGGAATCGCCACACCGTCTTCCACAATGGTTGAACTAATTTACACTCCCACCAACAGTGTAAAAGCGTTCCTATTTCTCCACATCCTCTCCAGCATCTGTTGTCTCCAGATTTTTTAATGATCGCCATTCTAACTGGCGTGAGATGGTATCTCAATGTAGTTTTGATTTGCATTTCTCTAATGACCAGTGATGATGAGCATTTTTTCATATGTTTGTTGGCTTCATGTATGTCTTCTTTTGTAAAGTGTCTGTTCATATCCTTCGCCCACTTTTGAATGGGCTTGTTTGTTTTTTTCTTGTAAATGTGTTTCAGTTCTTTGTAGATTCTGGTTATCAGCCCTTTGTCAGATGGGTAGACTGCAAAAATTTTTTCCCATTCTGTTGGTTGCCGATTCACTCTAATGACTGTTTCTTTTGCTGTGCAGAAGCTATGGAGTTTGATTAGGTCCCATTTGTCTATTTCGGCTTTTGTTGCCACTGCTTTTGGTGTTTTGGTCATGAAGTCCTTGCCTACACCTATGTCCTGAATGGTTTTGCCTAGATTTTCTTCTAGGGTTTTTATGGTGTTAGGTCTTATGTTTAAGTCTTTAATCCATCTGGAGTTAATTTTAGTGTAAGGTGTCAGGAAGGGGTCCAGCTTCTGCTTTCTGCACATGACTAGCCAGTTTTCCCAACACCATTTATTAAACAGGGACTCGCTTCCACATTGTTTGTTTTTGTCAGGTTTGTCAAAGATCAGGTGGTTGTAGATGTGTTGTGTTGCGTCGGAGGTCTCTGTCCTGTTCCATTGGTCTATATCTCTGTTTTGGTACCAGTACCATGCTGTTTTGATTACTGTAGCTTTGTAGTATAATTTGAAGTCCGGGAGTGTGATGCCTCCAGCTTTGTTCTTTTTGCTTAGAATTGACTTGGCTATGCGGGCTCTCTTTTGGTTCCATATGAAGTTTAAGGTGGATTTTTCCAGTTCTTCAAAGAAGGTCATTGGTAGCTTGATAGGGATAGCATTGAATCTGTAAATTACTTTGGGCAGTATGGCCATTTTGACAATATTGATTCTTCCTAGCCATGAACATGGAATATTTCTCCATCTGTTTGTGTCCTCTCTTATTTCATTGAGCAGTGGTTTGTAGTTCTCCTTGAAGAGGTCCTTTACGTTCCTTGTTAGTTGTATTCCTAGGTATTTTATTCTCTTTGTAGCAATTGTGAATGGCAGTTGGTTCTTGATTTGGCTGTCTTTGAGTCTGTTATTGGTGTATAGGAATGCTTGTGATTTTTGCACATTGATTTTATATCCTGAGACTTTGCTGAAGTTGCTTATCAGTTTCAGGAGATTTTGGGCTGAGACGATGGGGTCTTCTAGATATACAATCATATCGTCTGCAAATAAAGACAATTTGACTTCCTCCTTTCCTATTTGAATACCCTTTATTTCTTTTTCTTGCCTGATTGCTCTGGCTAGAACTTCCAGTACTATATTGAATAAGAGTGGTGAGAGAGGACATCCTTGTCTAGTGCCAGATTTCAAAGGGAATGCTTCTAGTTTTTGCCCATTCAGTATGATATTGGCTGTTGGTTTGTCGTAAATAGCTTTTATCATTTTGAGATACGTTCCATCAATACCTAGTTTATTGAGAGTTTTTAGCATAAAGGGCTGTTGAATTTTGTCAAAGGCCTTCTCTGCATCAATTGAGATAATCATGTGGTTTTTGTCTTTGGTTCTGTTTATGTGGTGGATTATGTTTATAGATTTGCGTATGTTGAACCAGCCTTGCATCCCCGGGATGAAGCCTACTTGATCATGGTGGATAAGCTTTTTGATGTGCTGTTGCAATCGGTTTGCCAGTATTTTATTGAAGATTTTTGCATCTATGTTCATCATGGATATTGGCCTGAAGTTTTCTTTTCTTGCTGAGTCTCTGCCAGGTTTTGGTATCAGGATGATGTTGGTCTCATAAAATGATTTAGGAAGGATTCCCTCTCTTTGGATTGTTTGGAAGAGTTTCAGAAGGAATGGTACCAGCTCCTCTTTGTATGTCTGGTAGAATTCGGCTGTGAACCCATCTGGACCTGGGCTTTTTTGGGTGGTAGGCTCTTAATTGCTGCCTCAACTTCAGACCTTGTTATTGGTCTATTCAGGGTTTCGACTTCTTCCTGGTTTAGGCTTGGGAGGATGCATGTGTCCCAGGAATTTATCCATTTCTTCCAGGTTTACTAGTTTATGTGCATAGAGTTGTTTGTAATAATCTCTGATGATGGTTTGAATTTCTGTGGAATCTGTGGTGATATCCCCTTTATCGTTTTTTATTGCATTTATTTGATTATTTTCTCTTTTCTTTTTTATTAATCTGGCTAGTGGTCTGTCTATTTTGTTGACCTTTTCAAAAAACCAGCTCCTGGATTTGTTGATTTTTTGAAGAGTTTTTCGTATCTCTATCTCCTTCAGTTCTGCTCTGATCTTAGTTATTTCTTGTCTTCTGCTAGGTTTTGAGTTTTTTGATCTTGCTCCTCTAGCTCTTTCAATTTTGATGATAGGGTGTCAATTTTAGATCTCTCCTTGCTTCTCATGTGGGCATTTATTGCTATATACTTTCCTCTAGAGACTGCTTTAAATGTGTCCCAGAGATTCTGGTATGTTGTGTCTTCATTCTCGTTGGTTTCAAAGAACATCTTTATTTCTGCCTTCATTTCATTGTTTATCCAGTCAACATTCAAGAGCCAGTTGTTCAGTTTCCATGAAGCTGTGTGGTTCTGAGTCAGTTTCTGAATTCTGAGTTCTAACTTGATTGCACTGTGGTCTGAGAGACTGTTTGTTATGATTTCTGTTCTTTTGCATTTGCTGAGGAGTGATTTACTTCCAATTATGTGGTCAATTTTAGAGTAGGTGCGATGTGGTGCTGAGAAGAATGTATATTCTGTGGATTTGGGGTGGAGAGTTCTGTAAATGTCTATTAGGTTTGCTTGATCCAGGTGTGAGTTCAAGTCCTGGATATCCTTGTTAATTTTCTGTCTTGTTGATCTGTCTAACATTGACAACGGGGTGTTCAAGTCTCCCACTATTATTGTGTGGGAATCTAAGTCTCTTTTTAAGTCATTGAGAACTTGCCTTATGTATCTGGGTGCTCCTGTATTGGGTGCGTATATATTTAGGATCGTTAGCTCTTCTTGTTGCATTGATCCTTTTACCATTATGTAATGTCCTTCTTTGTCTCTTTTGATCTTTGTTGGTTTAAAGTCTATTTTATCAGAGATGAGAATTGCAACTCCTGCTTTTTTTGCTCTCCATTTGCTTGGTAAATCTTCCTCCATCCCTTTATTTTGAGCCTTTGTGTATCTCTGCATGTGAGATGGGTTTCCTGGATACAGCACAGCGATGGGTTTTGGCTTTTTATCCAGTTTGCCAGTCTATGTCTTTTAATTGGGGCATTTAGTCCATTTACATTTAGGGTTAATATTGTTATGTGTGAATTTGATCCTGCCATTTTGATGCTAGGTGGCTGTTTTGTCTGTTAGTTGATGCAGTTTCTTCATTGTGTTGATGGTCTTTACTGTTTGGTATGTTTTTGGAGTGGCTGGTACTGGTTGTTCCTTTCTACATTTAGTGCCTCTTTCAGGAGCTCTTGTAAAGCAGGCCTGGTGGTGATGAAATCTCTGAGTACTTGTTTGTTCGCAAAGGATTTTATTTTTCCTTCACTTATGAAGCTCAGTTTGGCTGGATATGAAATTCTGGGTTGAAAGTTCTTTTCTTTAAGGATGTTAAATATTGGCCCCCACTCTCTTCTGGCTTGTAGGGTTTCTGCTGAGAGATCTGCTGTGAGTCTGATGGGCTTCCCTTTGTGGGTAACCCGACCTTTCTCTCTGGCTGCCCTTAGCATTTTCTCCTTCATTTCAACCCTGGTGAATCTGACGATTATGTGCCTTGGGGTTGCTCTTCTTGAGGAATATCTTTGTGGTGTTCTCTGTATTTCCTGGACTTGAATATTGGCCTGCTTTCCTATGTTGGGGAAGTTCTCCTGGATAATATCCTGAAGAGTATTTTCCAGCTTGGATTCATTCTCTCCTTCACATTCAGGTACACCTATCAAACGTAGATTAGGTCTTTTCACATAGTCCCATATTTCTTGGAGACTTTGTTCATTCCTTTTTACCCTTTTTTCTCTACTCTTTCCTTCTCGTTTTATTTCATTGAGTTGATCTTCGACCTCTGATATCCTTTCTTCTGCTTGGTCAATTCGGCTGTTGAAACTTGTGTATGCTTCACAAAGTTCTTGTGTTGTGTTTTTCAGCTCCATCAATTCACTTACATTCCTCTCTAAGTTGGTTATTCTCATTAGCATTTCGTCAAATCTTTTTTCAAGGTTGTTAGTTTGTTTGCATTGGGTTAGAACATGTTCTTTTAGCTCACAGAAGTTTCTTACTACCCACCTTCTGAAGCTTGATTCAGTCATTTCATCACACTCATTGTCCATCCAGCCTTGTTCCCTTGCTGGTGAGGAGTTGTGATCCCTTGTAGGAGGAGAGGCGTTCTGGTTTCGGGTGTTTACCTCCTTTTTGCGCTGGTTTCTTCCCATCTTTGTGGATTTATCTATGTGTGGTCTTTGTGGTTGGTGATTTTCAGATGGGGTCTCTCAGTGGACGTCCCGTTTGTTGATGATGAAGTTATTTATTTCTGTTTCTTAGTTTTCCTTCTAACAGTCTGGCCCCTCTGCTGTAGGACTGCTGAGGTCCTCTCCCGGCCCTGCTTGCCTGGGGGATCACCTGCAGCAGCTGCAGAACAGTAACGGTTGCTGCCAGTCTCTTCTTCTGCTATCTTTGTCCCAGAAGAATACCCGCCAGATGTCCGTCTGAGCACTCCTTTGTGAGGTGACTCGTTGGATATGTGGGGGATCAGGGAGCTGCTTGAGGAGACAGTTTCCTTTATAGGAGCTCAAGTGCTGAGCTGTGAGCTCCGTTGTTCATTCAGAGTTGCTGGGCAGGTACGTTTAAGTCTGCTGCAGCAGAGACTCATAAACCCCTTTTTTCCCCAGGTGCTCTGTCCCGGGGGAGTTAGGGCTTTATTTATGAGTTTCCCTGGTGCTGCTGCCTTTTTCTCAGGGCTGCCTTGCCCAGCGATGAGGCAGCCTAGTCACTGTTTGCCTACAGAGGCTTTGCTGAGCTGCTGTGGGCTCCACCCAGCTGCCGTATGAACTTCCCTGCAGTCCTGTTTATACCGGTATAGTGAGAACTGCCTGGGCAATGGCAAACTACCTCTGTAGCGGCAGACTGCCTCAGTAATGGCGGACGCCCCTCCCCCACAGAGCTGGGCCGTCCCGGGCTCAGCTGTGCTTGCTGTGAAACTCTGGATCCAGAGCGTTTCCGATGGCTGTTTTTTGTGGGGGGTGGGACCAGCCGAGCCTGATCACCTGGCTCCCTGCCTCAGAGTCTCCCAGGCGTTCCAGCCGCCTGTTGAAAAGGCGCCGGGATCTGTGTGATTTCCCGTGCGGCGACCCCACTGCGCCGGCTGAAACCGCGGGCGCGGAGATTCGTGGCGTTTTTTTGCCCGGGAAATCTCCTGGCCTGGCTGCCTGTTTCAGTCCCCTTTTTTAATCAGATGAATGGGCGGCTCTGCCTTCCCGGAGCTCCAATTGCCAGCTAAAACGGCACCCGGACCCACGTATTTTGTATGGGGAACCGCTGCGCCGGGACGCCGCCCAAAACAGCAGCGCCGGCGAAAACAGTCGCGCCGGCAAAAACTGCTGCGCCGGCAAAAACTGCTGCGCCGGCCAAACCAGCCGCGCTGGCGACCCGTGGGGCTTCTCCCCCTGGGAATCTCCTGGTCTGTGGGCAATAAAAAATCTGTCTGGCAATGCGGCGTCCACTCACCCTCCGCGCTTTCACTGGGAGCTGCAATCCTCAGCTGCTCCTAATCGGCCATCTTCCCTGTTGAAGGATTCTACCTGATAAAGCCAGTCTGCAAGTACTAGAACAGACTCCTCAGATGTGTAGAAATAAACATGTGGCAATAAGAAATAGGAAAAGCCAGGGGAGACGTAACATCATCCCAAGAACACAATCACCCATTAGCTGAAACCAAAAAAAATAGAGATATGTGAACTGTATGACAAAGAGTTCAAAATAATTGTTTTTAAGAAAATTTAGGTGGGGGAGGAGACAAGATGGCCGATTAGGACAGCTCAGGATTGCAGCTCTCAGCAAAAGCATGGAGTGTGAGTGGATGCCACATTTACAGATGGATTTTTATTGCCCACAGACCAGGAGATTCCTAGGTGGAGGAGCCCACGGGTTGCTGGCATGGCTGTTTTGGCCGGCACCACGGTGCCACGGGTCTGTGCACAAAATATACGGGTCCAGGTGCCATTTTAGCTGGTGATTGGAGCTCCTGGGAGAGAGAATCGCCCATTCAACTGATAAAAAAGGGACTGAAACGGGGAGCCAGGCCAGGAGATGCCCGGACAGAAAAGCGCCATGAATCTCAGTGTGGCTGTTTCAGCCAGTGCAGTGGGTTGCCACATGGGAAATCACACAGATCCTGGCGCCTTTTAAACAGGTGACTGGAACAACTGGGAGACAGAGTCACCCTTTCAACTGAAAAAAAAAAAAAAAAAGTTAGTCTGAGGCAGGGAGCCAGGTGATCAGGCTCGGCTGGTCCCCACCTCCACAAAAAAACAGCAATCAGAAACACTCTGGATTGAGAGTTTCACAGCAAGCACAGCCTACCCGGGAAGGTCCAGCTCTGTTGGGGGAGAGGCGTCTGCCATTACCGAGGCAGTCCACCACTATGCAGGAAGTCCGCCATTGCTGAGGCAGCCTGTCATTACAGAGAGAGTCTGCCATTACAGAAGTGGCCGCCATTGCCGAGGCAGTTCTAACTATACCTGTATAAACAGGACTGCAGGGAAGTTCACATGGCAGCTGGGTGGAGCCCACAGCAGCTCCGCAAGGCCTCTACAGGCAGACAGTGACTAGGCTCCCTCCTCACTGGGCAGGGCAGCCCTGAAAAAAGGCAACAACAGGACGGAAACTTATAAACAAAGCCCTAACTCCCAGAGACAGAGTACCTGGGAAAAAAAGGGGGTGTTTATGAGTTCTGCTGCAGCAGACCTAAACGTACCTTCACAGCAGCTCTGAATGAACAATGGAGCTCACAGCTCAGCACTTGAGCTCCTATAAACGACACACTTTCTCCTCAAGCAGCTCTATGACCCCTGTATATCCAAAGAGTCACCACATAAAGGAGAGCTCAGACTGACATAGGGCGGGTATCCTTCTGGGACAAAGATAGCAGAAGAAACTGGCAGCAAACCTTACTGTTCTGCAGCTGCTGCAGGTGATCCCTAGGCAAGCAGGGCTGGGAGTGGACCTCAGCAGTCCTACAGCAGAGGGGCCAGACTGTTAGAAGGAAAACTAAGAAACAGAAAGAAATAACCTCATCATGAACAAACTGGACGTCCACTCAGAGACCAAATCTGAAAGCCAACAACTACAAAGACGATAGGTGGATAAATCCACAAAGATGGGAAGAAACCAGCACAAAAAGGAGGAAAACACCTGAAACCAGAACACCTCTCCTCCTACAAGGGATCACAACTCCTCACAAGCAAGGGAACAAGGCTGGATGGAGAATAAGAGTGACGAATTGACAGAATCAGGCTTCAGAAGATGGGTAATAAGAAAACTTCGCTGAGCTAAAGGAATATGTTCTAACACAATGCAAAGAAACTAAGAACCTTGAAAAAAGATTTGACAAAGTGCTAACGAGAATAAACAACTTAGAGAGGAATATAAGCGAATTGATGGAGCTGAAAAACACAGCATGAGAACTTCATGAAGCATACACAAGTTTCAACAGTCAAATTGACCAAGCAGAAGAAAGGATATCAGAGGTCGAAGATCAACTCAATGAAATAAAATGAGAAGGCAAGATTAGAGAAAAAAAGATAAAAAGGAATGAACAAAGTCTCCAAGAAATATGGGACTATGTGAAAAGACCTAATCTACGTTTGATAGGTGTACCTGAATGTGATGGAGAGAATGAATCCAAGCTGGAAAATACTCCTCAGGATATTATCCAGGAAAACTTCCCCAGTCTAGCAGGGCAGGCCAATATTCAAGTCCAGGAAATACAGAGAACACCACAAAAGTATTCCTCAAGAATAGTAACCCCAAGGAAAATAATCGTCAGATTCACCAGGGTTGAAATGAAGGAGAAAATGCTAAGGGCAGCCAGAGAGAAAGGTCAGATTACCCACAAAGGGAAGCCCATCAGACTCACAGCAGATCTCTCAGCAGAAACCCTACAAGCCAGAGAGAGTGGGGGCCAATATTCAACATCCTTAAAGAAAAGAACTTTCAACCCAAATTTCATATCCAGCCAAACAAAACTTCATAAGTGAAGGAAAAATAAAATCCTTTCCAAACAAGCAAGTACTCAGATTTCATCACCACCAGGCCTGCTTTACAGGAGCTCCTGAAAGAGGCACTAAACATAGAAAGGAACAACCAGTACCAGCCACTCCAAAAACATACCAAATGGTAAACAGCATCAACACAATGAAGAAATTGCATCAACTAATAGGCAAAACAGCCAGCTAGCATCAAAACGGCAGGATCAAACTAACACATAACAATATTAACCCTAAATGTAAATGGGATAAATGCACCAATCAAAAGACACAGACTGGCACATTGGATAAAAAGCCAAAACCCATAGGTATGCTGTATCCAGGAAACCCATCTCACATGCAAGGATACACAAAGACTCAAAATGAAGGGATGGAGGAAGATTTACCAAGCAAATGGAGAGCAAAATAAAAAAACAGGAGTTGCAGTTCTCATCTCTGATAAAATAGACTTTAAACCAACAAAGATCAAAAGAGACAAAGAAGGATATTACATAATGGTAAAAGGATCAATGCAACAAGAAGAGCTAACGATCCTAAATATATATGCACCCAATACTGGAGCACCCAGATACATAAAGCAAGGTCTCGATGACTTACGAAGATACTTAGACTCCCACACAATAATAGTGGGGAGACTTTAACATTTCACTGACAATATTAGACAGATCAATGAGACAGAAAATTAACAAGGATATCCAGAACTTGATCTCAAGCCTGGACCACGTAAACCTAATAGACATCTACAGAACTCTTCACTTCAAATCCACAGAATATACATTCTTCTCAGCACCACATCACACCTACTCTAAATCTGACCACATAATTAGAAGTAAATCACTCCTCAGCAAATGCAAAAGAACAGAAATCATAACAAACAGTCTCTCAGACCACAGTGCAATCAAGTTAGAACTCAGAATTGAGAAACTAACTCAGAACCACACAGCTTCATGGAAAATGAATAACTGGCTCTTGAATGTTGACTGGATAAACAATGAAATGAAGGCAGAAATAAAGATGTTCTTTGAAACCAACGAGAACGAAGACACAACATACCAGAATCTCTGGGACACATTTAAAGCCATGTTTAGAGGAAAATATATAGCAATAGATGCCACATGAGAAGCAAGGAAAGATCTAAAATAGACACCCTATTGTCAAAATTGAAAGAGCAAGAGGAGCAAGATGAAAAAAACTCGAAACCTAACAGACGAGAAGAAATAACTAAGATCAGAGCAGAACTGAAGGAGATAGAGACACAAAAAGCCCTTCAAAAAATCAATAAATCCAGGAGCTGGTTTTTCGAAAAGATCAACAAAATAGACAGACCACTAGCCAGATTAATAAAAAAGAAAAGAGAGAATAATCAAATAGATGCAATAAAAAATGATAAAGGGGATATCACCACAGATTCCACAGAAATACAAACCATCATCAGAGATTATTACAAACAACTCTATGCACATAAACTAGTAAACCTGGAGGAAATGGATAAATTCCTGGACACTTGCATCATCCCAAGCCTAAACCGGGAAGAAGTCAAAACCCTTAATAGACAAGTAACAAGGACAGAATTCGAGGCAGCAATTAATAGCCTACCACCCAAAAAAAGCCCAGGTCCAGATGGGTTCACAGCCAAATTCTACCAGATGTATAAAGAGGAGCTGTTACCATTCCTTCTGAAACTATTCCAAACAATCCAAAAAGAGGGCATCCTTCCCAAATCATTTTATGAAACCAACATCATCCTGATACCAAAACCTGGCAGAGACTCAGCAAGAAAAGAAAACTTCAGGCCAATATCCATGATGAACATAGATGCAACAATCTTCAATAAAATGCTGGCAAACTGATTGCAACAGCACATCAAAAAGCTTACCATGATCAAGTAGGCTTCATCCTGGAGACGCAAGGATGGTTTAACATATGCAAGTCTATAAACATAATTCACCACCTAAACAGAACCAAAGACAAAAACCACATGATAATCTCAATAGATGCAGAGAAGGCCTTTGACAAAATTCAACAACACTTTATGCTAAAAACTCTCAATAAGCTAGGGATTGATGGAGCATATCTCAAAATAATAAAAGTTATTTATGACAAACCAACAGCCAATATCATACTGAATGGGCAAAAATTGGAAGTATTCCCTTTGAAATCTGGCACTAGACAAGGATGCCCTCTCTCACCACTCCTATTCAATATAGTACTGGAAGTTCTAGCCAGAGCAATCAGGCAAGAAAAAGAAATAAATGTATTCAAATACGAAAGGAGGACGTCAAATTGTCTCTATTTGCAGATGACATGATTGTATATCTAGAAGACCCCATCGTCTCAGCCCAAAATCTCCTGAAACTGATAAGCAACTTCAGCAAAATCTCAGGATACAAAATCAATGTGCAAAAATCACAAGCATTCCTATACACCAATAACAGATTTAAAGAGAGCCAAACAAGAGCGAACTCCCATTCACAATTGCTACAAAGAGAATTAAATACCTAGCAATACAACTAACAAGGAACGTGAGGGACCTCTTCAAGGAGAACTACAAACCATTGCTCAATGAAATAAGAGAGGACACAAACAGATGGAGAAACATTTCATGTTCATGGTTAGGAAGAATCAATATCGTGAAAATGGCCATACTGCCCAAAGTAATTTACAGGTTCAACGCTCTCCCCATCAAGCTACCAATGACCTTCTTCACAGAACTGGAAAAAATCACCTTAAACTTCATATGGAACCAAAAGAGAGCCTGCATAGCCAAGTCAATTCTTAGGAAAAAGAACAAAGCAGGAGGCATCACACTCCTGGGCTTCAAACTATACTACAAGATGACAACAATCAAAACAGCATGGTACTGGTACCAAAACAGAGGTATAGACCAATGGAACAGAACAGAGGCCTCCGACGCAACACAACACATCTACAACCATCCAATCTTTGACAAACCTGACAAAAACAAGCAATGGGGTAAGGATTCCCTGTTTAATAAACGGTGTTGGGAAAACTGGCTAGCCATGTGCAGAAAGCAGAAACTGGACCCCTTCCTGACACCTTACACTAAAAGTAACTCCAGATGGATTAAAGACTTAAACATAAGACCTAACACCATAAAAACCTTAGAAGAAAATCTAGGCAAAACCATTCAGGACATAGGCGTAGGCAAGGACTTCAGGACCAAAACACCAAAAGCATTGGCAACAAAAACCAAAATAGACAAATGGGACTTAATCAAACTCCACAGGTTCTGCACGGCAGAAGAAACAACCATTAGAGTGAATCAACAACCAAAAGAATGGGAAAAAATTTTTGCAGTCCACCCACCTGACAAAAGGCTGATATCCAGAATCTACAAAGAACTAAAACAGATTTACAGGAAAAAAAAAACAAACAAACCCATTCAAAAGTGGGCAAAGGATATGAACAGACACTTTGCAAAAGAAGACATACATGAGGCCAACAAACATGTGAAAAAATGCTCATCATTACTGGTCATTAGAGAAATGCAAATCAAAACTACATTGAGATACCATCTCATGCCAGTTAGAATGGCGATCATTAAAAAATCTGGAGACAACAGATGCTGGACAGGATGTAGAGAAATAGGAACACTTTTATACTGTTGGTGGAAGTGCAAATTAGTTCAACCATTGTGGAAGACAGTGTGGAGATTCCTCAAGGACCTAGAAATAGAAATTCCATTTGACCCAGCAATCCCATTACTGGGTATATATCCAAAGGATTAAAATCATTCTGTTATAAGGACACATGCACCCGAATGTTCATTGCAGCACAGTTTACAATAGCAAAGACCTGGAACCAACCCAAATGCCCATCGATGATAGACTGGACAGGGAAAATGTGGCACATATATACCATGGAATGTTATGCAGCCATCAAAACCGATGAGTTCGTGTCCTTTGTAGGAACATGGATGAACCTGGAAACCATCATTCTCAGCAAACTGACACAAGAACAGAAAATCAAACACCGCATATTCTCACTCATAGGCGGGTGTTGAACAATGCGAACATATGGACACAGCGAGGGGAGCATCATACACTGGGGTCTGTCTGGGGGGAAGAGGGGGAGGGGACAGCGGGGGTAGGGAGTTGGGGAGAGATAGCATGGGGATAAATGCCACATATAGGTGATGGGGAGGAAGGCAGCAAATCACACTGCCATGTGTGTACCTATGCAACAATCTTTCACGTTCTTCACATGTATCCCAAAACCTAAAATGCAATAAAAAATATATATAAAAAAATGCTTAAATACTGATATAAAGTCAGTATGTCTTTTGTTACATGATAAAAAGAATAAGACAGGAAATGAAACAAAGATATTTGCTTAATATACGTATATATAAATTAAACAAATATATTTGCTTGATATATGTGTATATGATATATGTATATATGTATAATATATGTATATAAAATCTTACTTTTAATACATAGAAAGGAAATACTCATGACAATTACAGTCTTTATTTTCTTAACTGGTCATGTGGTCATAGCTGGTATTTTAAACAACCTATTTCTACAACCCACTCTGTATTCTCTTTGCTTTTAGCAAGCATCTCAGCTGGTTGTAATTCCTCACCTGCTGGTGTGATCTAAACCTTCATTCCCAAAGGGTTTGGGCCATTTGTTGTTCTGCCTGGATTGGGTCATTGTAGTTTTCCATTGACGCTTAATCATAGAGTGTGGTAATATTAAGAGACACCCTAGAATATCTTCTGTATTCCAGAAGTACTCTTTCTTACCTCCACTAGTGTATAGTAGTCCAACTTCTTCTTGGTAGTTTGGATCAATTACATAAGCCCACTAGGCATTTTGCCTCTTTCTTGGTTGCAGAAGGAATCAGATGCAACAACTTATCCTCTGTCTTAGGAAGTACATCTTGGCATGCTCCACACCACACAACCCCTAGAAATTTTACTGAGGTTAAAATCTCCTGAATTTTAGTTGGATTTATTTTCTACCTTCTGAAATGCAAATGTCTTACCAGTAAGTCTAAAGTATTTCTTACTTTTTGATCATTAAGTCCAGTCAGCAAATGTCTTCAATGTAATAGGTCTGTGTAATATCTTGTGGAAAGGAAAAGTAATCAAGATCCCTTTGAACTAAATTATGACATAGTGCTGGAGAGTTAAAACACTCTTGACATAGTACAATAAAGATTATTACTGGTCTTTCTAACTGACAGAAAACTGCTTCTGGTGGACATTATGGACAGGTTGGAGAAAAGGTATTTGCCAGATTAACTGCCTAGCAGGTACCAGAAGATGTGTTAATTTGCTCAAGCAGTAAATCCACATCTAGTAGAGGAGCTTCCATTGGAATCACCACTTATTTAAGTTTATGATAATCCACCGTAATATTCCAAGATCTATCTGTCTTCTGCACAGGAGAAATAGAAGAGTTGAATGGGGAAGGTGGTGGAAATCACCGTCTTTGAATCTTTCAAGTTTTGATGGTGGCATTAATATCTACAGTCCTTCTGGAGATGCAGTATTGGTTTTGATTTACTATTTTCCTTGGTATACACAACTCTAATTGCTTCTCTTTGGCCTTTCCCACTATAACAGCTTTCATTCTTCTGGTTAGAAAACCAGTGTTGAGATTCTTCCAGCTGCTAATTATTTCTATTCTAATTATGCATTCTGGAACTAGCGAAATAACGATAGAATGGGTTCAGGGACCCACTGGACTCACTGCAAGATAGATCTCAGCAAAGACATCATTGATCACCTGACCTCCATAGGCCCTTACTCTGACTAGAGAGCCACACCTTTATTCAAGGGGTTCTGGGTTTGTAAACTGACCGAAGCTGAAAAATTAACTGAGTGTTTTTTCTTTTATGATTCAAATTAGACTTTTGTTTATTTGCCCTGGACATTTTGTGCTAATACAGATCAAGTAAAGATTTAGTAGCTTTCTTGTCTATTGCACTTATGGGACTACAACAATTAACTAGCCAACACCATAGGTCTGCATGAGTTAGATTATTCTTATTGGGGATTTTACTCTGCTGTTCATTACAGTAACTACACCCACCTTCCTTTTAATGATTGTGTCCCCCACTTCACTCCTGTTGTCTCAAGATACAATTATACCTATTGCATTTAAGTTTTCCAATTGAATGATTGCAGGTATCACCATAAGGTCCATCCTACAGAGAAAAGAAATCATGGATCTCTTCAAGGATGCTGGGGATCCCCTCACAAATCTATTTCTCAAAGCACTGGTGAAAGTTATATTTTCTAGACTCTTCCAGTGTGGGTGAGTAAGTCTTAAATGCAAATATACTCTAGTGTTTTAATCTCCCTAATCCTGTGAATTTTTTCTTCTCTATTAAACCAAGGGAGATTGAGTATTTGCAAGTCACTCATAATTGACCATTTTTTTGATCCATGTTTCAGCCAGCAAACTAAACCAACTGTTGGGACTCTTTCTAACTCTCCAAGCTGCAACATTAAATACAGAAATTCTACTTAGTGATCACAAATTAATAAATTCAGTTTGATGCAACTTTATATTCCTTCTACCTCTATTCCACACCCTAATATTCATTCCCACAAAGGCGTCTTAAATATCTGCTTGTATCAGTTAGAAAACTTAAGTCGATTTTTGAAGTGTAATAGACTTTCTGATGGGTCACACTTTATTCCATACATGTAGGGATCTGCTGGAACTTGATTCTATTTATGGATCTAGAAACAAAGTTGGGTGGTTAGGGTGGGTCCCAAAGACAATCACCATTGTCATGCTTGAAAACTGTCTCTGGAGATGCTATTACCATTTTCTCAGGCAATGTAAGATTAATTTTATTAGACAGAAGTAGAAAGGCCAATACCACTATTAATGGGGGATACTGCTACTACTGGAAATGTAAAGGCTACTTCCACCGGCAAAAAAAAAAAAGAAACCCAACAAACAAACAACAACAAAAACCTCATTAGAATTTAAAAGCTCAATTACTCTTGCTTCATCAAGTTTCTCTATGCACCACCATCTCAATTTACAGGATCTCATTTTGTCCTAGTCAATGACTCACTTTCACATTAGATACCCTGAGAGGCTAAAATTTACACTCCGTTTGTAATTCAGACAATTGAATGATGAGAACTTGTGTTTGATTTTCATTATGTTCAGTCCTATGACTACAGGAGATAAGCTTCTCTCTCAGGACATACCTTAAAGCTCTTAGGTCATTTATACAGTGCTTGAGCTAGGAATTCAAAATCCCTGACCTGAGCTCATTCTACTTTTTTTAAAATCAATTTATTTATTGACATTAGGAGAATCCAACCAATGTCATTGTATTTCTTAGTTTTCCACAAATGTTTAAAAGTATTATATATTGAGTCACTAAGTTTCTTGACTCTCATATGTGGTTGACTAAGACTATACAATAGTAATATTTTGCATCTCTCTTTTGACAGATTACACCATAGACTATTAGTGTTCTCTGTATAATCTGAAATAGAAAGTCCTTAGCATTTTAAAATCTAATCAAATTAGCCAATTCCAGAAACTCTAAAGCCAATTCAGAAAATTTATCCTTAAAATTTTGTTGCTCTAGAACCACTTCTGGTACGAAAATGTGTATTATTCATGGTTCTTCAGGGAAACAGAAAGAAAAGTCGATATATATAATAGAGAAATTATTATGGGAATTGACTCATGTAATTATGGACATTGATAAGTTCCACAAAATATCATTTGCAAGTTGGAAAACCAGGGAAATTTATGCTATAGCTCAGTCCAATTCTGAAAGCCTGAGACAATGGGGGACACTGTACCAGAGTCTGAAGGCTAAAAATGTAGAGTTCTGACATCCAAGCATAGAAGAAGTTGGGTCCCCTGACCGAAAAGAGAGATAAACTTACCTTTCATCTGCCTTTTTGTTATATTAGGGCCCTCAATAAATAGGTTGATGCCCACCCACATTTGATGAGGGTAGATTTTCCTTACTCAGTCCATTGATTTAACTACCAGTCTCTTCTGGAAACACCTCACAGACATACCCACTAGGTTGGTATACCCTAACCTAGTTAAGTTGATGCTTAAAACTAACCATTACAGTGACCTTCTCTGACCACTGGCTATGCCCATCTTTAGCACTCAGTGAGTTACCATGTGCCTAAAACAACTCTTTTCATATAAACTTTGCTCATTTTCTTTCTTAGAGTTCAAGTCCCTCTCAGCACAAGATACCTAGAAGGAAGCAAAACAAAAATTATTAAATATGAAAGCAATGTTTACATCTCAGAGAAGTTATCTATTTATTAGGTAAGTGCAAAAGTAATTGCGATTTTTGACATTACTTTAGATGACAATAACTGCAATTACTTTTTGCACCAATCCAGTACTTAGTGAAATGGTTTATCTTCTTTATTGCAATCTTCCCATTCAAGACTAAGCTTGCAAACTTGTCCTGTAGAATTAAATAATCCATTTTAATATATTTCTTTTTTTTTTTTTAAATGAGACAGGATTTCTGTGACCTAGGCTGGAGTGCAGTGGCACAACCTTGGGTCACTGCAACCTCCATGTTCTGGGCTAAGGTAATCCTCCAACCACAACGTCCTGAGTAGCTGGGACTACAGGCATACACATCACACCTAGCACATTTCTTGGTTTTTAGTAAAGACGAGATTTTGCCATGTTGTCCAGGTGGGTCTTGAACTTTGCTCAAGCGATCTGCCCACCTCAGCCCCACAAAGGGTTGAGATTACAGGTGTAAGCCACCACACCCAGCTTTAAAATATTTTTCCAAATTAAAAAAAAATTTACTCAGAAAAATTTTGTAATCCTTTATGGAATGAACATTAAAGATTCTAACAATATAGACTATTGAATATAGTTTTAAAAATGCAAGACTATAGAAATATGGAACAGAAACTATTAAAAATTATGAATATGCATATAATAAGTCTACATGGAGATTTTCAAAGTTTCTGGATTGAAAGAATATTGTAGAGATGTTAATTATCTAAAAAAATATACGAGTTAAAATATTAATCATCATGCCTGTAGGATTTGTTTAGGAATTTAGCAATGTGACTATAAATTTTACCTACAAATATTAGTGTGCTAAAATAGTCAAGGAAAAGCAATTAAAACCATTTTTAAGTTCAACCATTGTAAAAAACAGTGTGGCGATTCCTCAAGGATCTTAGAACTAGAAATACCATCTCACCCACCAATCCCATTACTGGGTATATACCCAAAGGATTAGAAATTATTCTGTTATAAAGACACATGGACATGTATGTTCATTGCGGCACTGTTGACAATAGCAAAGACTTGGAACCAACCAAAATGCCCATCAAGGATAGACTGGATAAAGAAAATGTGGCACATATACACCATGGAATACTATGCAGCCATAAAATGATGAGTTCATGACGTTTCCAGGGGACATGGATGAAGCTGGAAACCATCATTCTCAGGAAACTTACACAAGAACAGAAAACCAAACACCACATGTTCTTACTTATAGGTGGCTGTTGAACAATGAGAACACATGGACACAGGGAGGGGTACATCACACAGTGGGGCCTGTTGGGGGTGTGGGGGGCTAGGGGAAGGATAACAGGGGGGTGGCAGGATTGGGGAGGGGATAACATTAAGAGAGATACCTAATGTAGGTGACAGGGGGGATGGATGCAGCAAACCACCATGGCACGTGTATACCTATGTAACAATCCTGCGCAGTCTGTACATGTACCCCGGAACTTAAAGTATAATAATAATAATAATAAACTAATTTTAGGAGGCTGGGGACAGTGTCTCATGCTTGTAATCCCAGCACTTTGGGAGGCTGAGGCAGGCAGTTCACTTGAGGCCAGAACTTCAAAACCAGTCTGGCCAACATGGTAAAACCCTGTCACTCCTAAAAACACAAAAATTAGCCAGGTGTGATGGTTCATGCCTGTAATCACAGCTACTTGGGAGGTTGAAGTACAAGAATCGTTTGAATCCAGGAGGCAGAGGTTGCAATGAGCGGAGATTGTGCTACTGCATTACAGCCTGGGTGATAGAATAAGACTCCTTCTCAACAAAATTAATTTTAGAAAAGTCTTTATGTACATTAAAATATAAGAAAGACACAATAATTTAATCAATGCATTAATGACATAGAAAAGTGTATATGCATTCGTTCAACAGGATCTAAAACCCAGAAATGGACAGAGGCTTATATAAGCATATAGAGGTGACATTTCAAATTTGTTAAAAGGACTGATTCATTTATTAAATTGTGTTAAGAACATTTGGCTAATCATATGGGGAAAAACTCAAATTAGTTTTTTCTCATACCATAAGTATAAATGCAGAACATCAAACTGTAAAAATATTAAAATATAATGTTTGTCAATATATTATTGTAGGATAGGTATAATCCCCTAGATAATAACAATTCAATCTCTCAAAATTTATTGGTTTAATACCTACTATGTGACAAATTCTGTACCAAGTACTGGGAAAACAATGATGAGTAAAATAACAGTCAATATAGTTTATAGTATAACATGGAGGGCAGATCATTAAACAAGGTATAAAACCTGACTGAATTCATTTGCTAAAATTATGCATTCAGAGATCTCTCCTTATCTTTCATTTCACTTTTTCACTGTTCACTTTCTGCCAGCCTGTCTCTTTGTAGTGAGAAAGAGGACACCTACGGCATCCTCAGGAATATACAACAGTAAGCTCACACACTAAGGAGAAAAAGCAATCTCTTTTCCAACATTCCATATTAATAGTTCAAATAATACTGGAGTTCACCCTGCTTGGATTGCATACCATTCATGAATGTATTCCTATCCACTAGAGTAGGTGCTCTGATTGGTCAGTCTAAGGCTATCAAATTATCATTATGGAGAGAAGGGTTCAGTATTTTGATTGACAACTTCACCAAGTCATTGATAAATGGGTAAATAACAATTTCTTTATTTCTTTAAATTTTACTTCAAGTTCTGGGATACATGCGCAGAATTTGTAAGTTTATTACATACGTATACATGTGCCATACTTCTTTGCTGTACCTATCAACCTGATATCTAGGTTTCAAGCCCTGCATGCATTAGGTGTTTGTCCTAATGCTCTCCCTCCCCTTACCCCCACTCCCCGACTGGAAGCCATCATTTCTTGGTAAAGAACGAGTTTCTTTTCTTTTCTTCTTCTTCTTCTTTTTTTTTTGTAAAGAACGATTTCTAAAAGGAAAATACACAATGCAGCTTAAGAAGTAACAAATGGGACTCTCCAAAATGGCCAAATAGACAAAAACTCCGCACACAACACCCAGTGAGAGAGGCGCAGAAATTCAGAGATCTCCTAGCTCCAACTGAGGTACCAGGTGCATTTCAACGGGTCTGGTCCTGAAGGTGAGCAAAGCCCAGACAAGGCAGAGTGAGGTGGGGGAGGGGTGCTGCTTCACCCAGAAAGTGCATCTGACTGGCGAGTCTGAGGCACCCCCTCTGGCACTCCAGTCCAGATACAGCACTTCCCCCCAAAGCCTTAGCAATACAGAGAACAGGGGATCTTTCCTAGTCAAGCACTGGGAATTACAAACGTGGAGTTCAATAATAATCCAGGATGGTGTCTCAGATTAGTGCAAAGACCTAACAGACACATGAGCCCAAAAGCCGGCCAGAAGAGCCTGCGGACTGAGCTATCGCCCCCTTGTCCCACCTGGAGACAGAGGGAGCTGTAAGTGGGAGAATAGATGGAGCAACTTGGTGGGCCCCTACTCCATGACTGGAGAGAGAGAAAGCTGAAAGGGGAAGATGGCCAGGTGCAGCTGGGCAGGTCCCTACCCTCCCCTACAAACCCCAGAGGGCTGAAGCTCTGACTCTAGCGGGTTGCACAGTCAGTGCCACAGTCTGAGCTGAATGCTGAATGATCCAGCCCAGTGGAGGAAGGGCATAACCCACCATTAGAGGTGAGGGACTGGGCTACGTGTATTAACAAAAACACAGGAAGCCTACGTAGCAATGGGATGGTGTTCTTGACCACCCAGCAGCACCTACAGGTCAACAGAAGAGGCAGGCCTAATCTCCCAGTGTAAACAAAAAAGACACAGGAAGCTTCCCTAGTAACCTGAAAGAGTCCCTAGAAACCCAGTAGCACCTTGACAGGCAGACAAGCAAACTCATCAAGCAGTTCCCTGAGGCCACAGCCAGGTAAATCTGGAAAGATAGGAAAAAAACAGCACAAAAAAGATGAAACCATCAAAGACCAGAACACCTCTTTTCCTTCAAGGGATCACAGCTCCTCAACAACACGGGAACACAACATGACTGAGAAAGAGTGCAAGGAATTGCAGAAACAGGCGTCAGAAGGTGGATAATAACAAACTTTTCTGAGCTAAAGGAACACATTCTAACTCAATGCAAAAAAACAAAAAACCTTGTAAAAAGGTTAGACGAAATGCTAACTAGAATAACCTGCTTAGAGAAGAACATAAACGACTTGATGGAGTCGACAAACACAGCATGAGAACTACGTGAAACAAACAAAAGTTTTAATAGTCAAATCATTCCAGCAGAAGAAAGGGTATCAGAGATTGAAAATCAACTCAATGAAATAAAAAAGAGAAGGCAAGACAAGAGAAAAAAAAAAAAAAAAAGAGTGAGAAGAAATGAACAAAGCCTCCAAGAAATATGGGATTATGTGAAAAGACCTAATCTACACTTGATTGGTGTACCTGAATATGACGGGGAGAATGAATCCAAGCTGGAAAACACGCTCCAGGATATTACCCAGGAGAACTTCCCAAGCCTAGCAAGGCAGTACAACATTCAAATTCAAGAAATACAGAGAACTCCACAAAGATATTTCTCAAGACGAGAAACTTCAAGGCACATAATCGTCAGATTCACCAGGGTTGAAATGAAGGAAAAAATGCTAAGGGCAGCCACAGAGAAAGGTCAGGTCACCCACAGAGGGAAGCCAATCAGACTCACAGAGGATCTCTTGGAAACCCTACAAGGCAGAAGAGAGTGGGGGCCAATATTCAACATCCTTAAAGAAAAGAACTTTCAACCCAGAATTTCATAACCAGCCAAACTAAGCTTCAAAAATGAAGGACAGATAAAATCCTTTATGGACAAGCAACTGAGAGATTTTGTCACCACCAGACCTGCCCTACAAGAGCTCCTGAAAGAAATGCTAAGCACGGAAAGGAACAAGTACCAGCCACTGCAAAAGCAAACCAGTTGGCAAAGACCAAAAACGCAATGAAGAAAATGAGTCAACTAATGAGAAAGAAAACCAGCCAGTAACAAAATGGCAAGATCAAATTCACACAAAACAATATTAACATTGAATGTAAACAGCCTAAATGCCCCAATCAAAAGACACAGACTGGCAAACTGGATAAAAGTCAAGATCCATCGGTGTGCCGTATTCAGGAAACACATCTCACATACAAAGACACACACAGACTCAAAATGAAGGGATGGAAGAAGATTTACCAAGCAAATGGAGAACAACAAAAAGCAGGGGTTACAAACCTAATCTCTGATAAAATGAACTTCATCCAACAAAGAGCAAAAGAGACAAAGAAGGACACTACATAATGGTAAAAGGAACAATCCAACAAGAAGAGCTAACTATCCTAAATATATACGCACCCAATGCAGGAGCACCCAGATACATAAAGTAAGTTCTTAAAGACCTAAAACGAGATTTAGACTCCCACACAATAATAGTGGGAGACTTCAATACTCCACTGTCAATATTAGACAGATCAACGAGACAGAAAATTAACAAGGATATCCAGGACTTGAATGCAGAGCTGGACCAAGCAGATCTAATAGACATATACAGAACGCTCCACCCCAAATCCACAGAATATACATTTTTCTCAGCACCACATTGCACTTACTCTAAAATTGACCACATCATTGGAAACAAATCACTCCTCAGCAAATGCAAAAGAACGGAAATCATAACAAACAGCCTATCAGACCACAGTGCAATCAGACTAGAACTCAGAATTAAGAAACACACTCAAACCCTCACAAACACGTGGAAACTGAACAACTTGCTTCTGAGTGTCGACTGGTTAAACAATGAAATGAAGGCAGAAACAAAGATGTTCTTCGGAAGCAATCAGAATGAAGACACAACTTACCAGAATCTCTGGGACACCTTTAAAGCAGCGTCGAGAGGAAAATTTATAACAATAAATGCCCACATGAGAAACAAGAAAAGATCTAACATTGACACTCTATCATCAAAATTGAAAGAGGTAGAGGAGGAAGATCAAAAAAACTAAAAGCTAGCCGAAGACAAGAAATAACTAAGATCAGAGCCGAACTGAAGAAGATAGAGACACAAAAATCCCTTCAAAAAATCAATAAATGCGGGAGCTGTTTTTTGAAAAGATCAACAAAATAGACCACAAGCCAGACTAATGAAAAAGAAAAGGGAGAAGAATCAAATAGATGCAATAAAGAAAAAGACAAAGGAGACATCACCACTGATCCCACAGAAATACAAACTACCATCAGAGATCACTACAAACAGCTCTATGCACGTAAACCTGTAAACCAGGAAGAAATGGATAAATTCCTAGACACTTGGACTCTACCAAGACTAAACCAAGAGGAAGTTGAAACCCTGAATAGACGAATAATAAGGGTTGAAGTAGAGGCAGCAATCAATAGCCTACCAAAAAAAATCCAGGTCCAGACGGGTTCACAGCTGAATTCTACCAGACATACAAAGAGGAGCTGGTTCCATTTCTCCTACAACTGTATCAAAAAATACAAAAGGAAGGAATCCTCCCTAACTCATTTTATGAGACCAACATCATCCTGATACCAAAACCAGGCAGAGACTCAATTCAAAAAGAAAACTTCAGGCCAATATCCATGATGAACATCGACTCAAAAATCTTCAATAAAATACTGGCAAACTGATTGCAACAGCACATCAAAAAGCTTATCCATCACGATCAAGTAGGCTTCATCCCGGGATGCAAGCCTGGTTCAACATATGCAAATCCATCAATGTAATCCATCACATAAATGGAATCAAAGACAAAAACCACAGGATTATCTCAATAGATGCGGAAAATTCTTTGACAAAATTCAACAGCTCTTCATGCTAAAAACTCTCAATAAACTAGGTACTGATGGAACATAACACAAAATGATAAAAAAAAACATTTATAACAAACCTACAGTGAATATCATACTGAACGGGCAAAAGCTGGAAGAATTCCCTTTGAAACAGGCACCAGACAAGGATGCCCTCTCGCACCACTCCTATTCAATACAGTATTGGAAGTTCTAGCCAGAGCAATCAGGCAAGAAAAAGAAATAAAGGTATTCAATTAGGAAAGGAGGAAGTCAAACTGTCTCTATTTGCAGATGACATGATTGTATATCTAGAAAACCCCATCGTCTCAATCCAAAATCTTCTCAAACTCATAAGCAACTTCAGCAAAATCTCAGTATAAAAAATCAATGTGCAGAAATCACAAGCATTCCTATATACCAATAATGGACAAACAGAGAGTCAAATCAAGAGTGAACTCCCATTCACAATTGCTATAAAGAGAATAAAATACCTAGGAATACAACTAACAAAGGATGTAAAGGACCTCTTCAAGGAGAACTACAAACCACTGCTCAATGAAATAAGATAGGACACAAACAGATGGAAAAACATTCCATGCTCATGGGTAGGAAGAATTAATATCGTAAAATGGCCCTACTGCCTAAAGTAATCTATAGATTCAATGCTATCCCCATCAAGCTACCAATGACCTTCTTCAAAGAACTGGAAAAAGCACTTTAAACCTCATATGGAATCACAAGAGAGCCCACATAGCCAAGACAATCCTAAGCAAAAAGAATGAAGCCAGAGGCAGCACACTGCCAGACTTCAAACTATACTACAAGGCTACAGTAATCAAAACAGCATGGTATTTGTACCAAAACAGAGACAC
>JAZHEH010001328.1:0-25403 GCA_036589455.1 Ateles fusciceps
TCCATGCCCATCACACCTCTTCTGTGCATAAAACTTTGAGTGATGTACCATTGCCTATAAAATCAAAACTTTATGGCCTGTCTTTCCTGCCTCTTCAACCTCGATTCACACCACCTCCATCCATGCCTGACATACACTAGCCATGCTAAATAGTTATTAGTCCCTAGAATACACCACCTGCCCGCACCTCAAGACTAGTAAGATGTGGGACTCAAGCAGGAGCAAGATGGTAGAACAGAAGCCTTCAATGATCGTCCTCCCTTACAGAATTACACAAATACAACTATCCACACAAACAAACACCTACGTAAGAACCAAAAATCAGGTGAGCAATCATGGTACCTGGCTTTAATTTCATATCACAGAAACAGGCACTGAGAGGGTAGGAGAAGAGCAGTACTTGAATTGCCAATGCCACCACTCCCTCATCCCCTAGCAGTGGCACTGTGGTAGAGAGTTTGTGCACTGCAGGAGGGAGAGCACATGACTGTGGGACTCTGCATTGACATTCAGTGCTGCCCTGTCACTGTGGAAAGCAACATAGGGCAGAATTCAGCCAGCATCCAGAAAGGGAGCATTTAGACCAGGCCTAGCCAGTGGGGAATTATCCATCCCATGGTGGTCAGAACCTGAGTTTTGGCAAGTCTCTTTAGTGCTCAGCTAAAGTGTTATGGGATACTAAATAAAAGTTGAAAAGCAGTCCAAGCCACAAAGGACTGCAAATTCTTGGGCAAGTCCTGGTGCAGTGCTGGGCTTGGAGCCAGTGGACTTAGAGCATCAGCCAGAGCAGCCAAGGGAGTGCTTGTGTAGGCCCCCTTCCCCATCTCCAGGCAGCACAGCTCACAGCTCTAGGAGAAACTCTTCTCTTCTGCTCAAGAGAAGGGAAAGGGAGAAGTAAAGAAGACTTTGTCTTGGACCTGGGGTGCCAGCTCAGCCACAGTAAGATAGGGTATTGGGAAAGGCACGATGCACCCATTCCAGGCCCTAGCTCCTGGATGACATTTCTACACACACCCAGGGGCAGAAGGAAGCCCACTGCCTTGAAGAAAAGGACTCAGTCCTGGCAGAATTAATCATCTGCTGAGCTAAAGGAGCCAGTGGGCCCTGAATAATCAGCAGCAATACCATGGTAGTATTCACCAGGGGCCTGGGATAAGACTCAGAGACGTGCTGACTTCAGGGATAACCCAGCACATTCACAGCTGTGGTGGCTAAGCAGAGAAACTCCTTCTCCTAGAGAAAATGGAGAGGGAAACGTAAAGGGGACTTTGCTTTGCAAGTTGGGTACCAGCTCAGCTGCAGTGGGGTAGAGCAGCAAGTAGACTGTTGGGGGTTCCTGATTCCAAGCCTTTAGACTCTTCAGTTAGCATTTCTGCTATTTGCCCTGGGCCCGAGGGAAGCCCAGTGACCTGAAGGGGAGAGTCCCAGGCCTGACAGCATTCACCAAAATCTAACTAAAGAGCAATTAGGCCTTGAGTGAGCATCAGCGTAGCCAAGCAATACTCGCAGTGGCCCTGGGGCAGTGGTAGCCACAGGAAGAGATCGCTCTACTCGTGGAAAGAGGAGAGAAGAGTGAGAAGGACTTTGTCTTGTGGTTTAAGTGCCAATTCAGCCAAAGTGAGAGACAGAGCCCTAGATAAGATTCCTGAGGTTTCTGATTCTAGGCCCTGGCTCCCAGACGGCATCTATAGACCTGCCTGGGGCCAGGGGGAACTTTGCAACCCTTAATGGAAGGCACAAGTGGCTTTGCCACTTGCTGATTGTAGAACCCTAGGGTGTTGGGGAAACATAGACAGTAGCCAGGCAGTGGTTACTGTAGATCTTAAACAAGATCCAGTACCATACTAGCTTCAGATATGGCTTTAGTACAGTCCCAGCGGTGGTGCCCACAGGAGTACTTCTATCACCACTGTCCCAGCTCCAGGCAGCTCAACACAAAGAAAGAGAGACTCTGGTTGAACTAACTCTGCCTGGTAATCCAGAGATTTCTTCTAGATCTTATGCAAGACGATCAAGGCAGTACCTCTCTGACTCTGCACAGGCCATAGCATTACTGGGCTTGGGGTGCCCCTAATGCAGACACAGGTGCAGAGACCAAAAACTTAGATTACAACACTGATATAGTTTGGATATTTCTCCCTGCCCAAATATCATGTTGAAATATAATCCCCAATGTTGGAGGTAAGGCTTGATGGGAGGTGTTTGGATCATGAGGCCAGGTCCCTCATGGATGGCTTGGGCCATCTACTTGGTGTTAAGTCAGCTCTCACTCTGAGTTCACATGAGATCTGATTGTTGCACCTCCCCCAAACTCTCTCTCCCTTGCTCCTGCTTTAACCATGTGATGTACCTATTCCTCCTTCACCTTCTACCACGATTGAAAGCTCCCTAAGCCTTCAGCAGAAGCTGAGCAGATGCCAGCACCACGCTTCCTGTAAAGCCTGCTGAACCATGAGCCAATTCAACCTCTTCGCTGGTCAGGCATAGTGGTTCATGCCTTTAATCCCAGCACTCTGGGAGGCCAAGGTGGGAGGATCACTTGAGCCCAGGAATTCGAGACCAGCCTGGGTAACATAATGAGACCCTGTTCTAAAAAATAAAAATAAAAATGAACCTTTCTATAAACTACTCTGTCTCAGGTATTTCTTTATAGCAATGCAATGACTAATACAGAGAATTCCTACCAAGGAGCAGGCCATTGCTATACAGATACCTAAAATGTGGAAGCAACTTTGGAACTGGGTAATGAGCAGAGGTTGGAAACACTGGAGGGCTCAAAAAAAGACAAGAAGATAGAGGAAAGTTTGCAACTTCTTAAAGCCTGGCTAAATGGTTGTGATGAAAATGCTGATAGTGATATGAACCACTGTCTATATCCAGGCAAATCCAGGCAAACACGGTGTCAGATAGAAATGAAGAACTAATTGGGAACTAGAACAAAAGTCACACTTGTTATGCCTTAGAATAGAACTTGTCTGCATTCTGTTCACGGCCTTGGGATCTGTGGACATTTGAGCTTGAAAGTAATGACCTAGGGTATGTGGCAGAAGAAATTTCTAAGCAACAGTGTTGAAAAAGTAGTGTGGTTGCTTCCAATAGCCTATGCTAAGACAAAGAAATGACTTAAAATTGGAATTTATACTTAAAAGGGAAGAAGAGAATAAAAGTTTGGAAATTTTGCTGCCTAGCTATGCGTCAAAGAAAGAAAAAGTTTTTAGGGAGAGAGAAATTCAAGCACGCTGCACAAGCAACCACTTGCTAGAAAATTTTGCACAGCTAAAATGAAGTTGGGAATTCTTATCTAAGACAATGGGAAAAGGCCAGGAAGGCATTTCCAAGACTTTTGTGGCAGCCTCTCCCCACCACAGGCCCAGAGGCCTAGAAAGGAAAAATGGCTTCTTGGGCCAGGCCCAGGGCCCTGCTGCCTTGTTCAGCTTTGGGAGGCTGCTCCTTGATTCACTGCCATTCTAACTCCAGGCTTGGCTCAAAGGGGACCAGGTACAGCGCATGCTGCCACTTTGGAGAATGTAAGCCATAGCCTTGGTGATTTCCACATGGTGTTTAGCCTGTAGGTATGCAGAACGCAAGAGTGAACAACACTTGGTACCCTCCACCTAGATTTCAGAGGATATATGGAAAAGCCTGGGTGCCCAGACAGAGGCCTGCTATAGGCGCAGAGTCTCTTCAGAGAACCTCTACTAGGGAAGTGCCAAGGGGAAATGTGGAATTGGAGCCCCCATACAGAGTTCCTCTGGGGCATTGCCTAGTGGTGCTGTAAGAAAGGGGCACCCTCCTTCAGATCCCAGAATGGTAGATCCACTGGGAGCTTGCACCCTGCACTAGGAAAAGCCACAGGCACTCAACAATCTGTGAGAGCAGCCACGGGGGCTCTATCTAGCAAAGCCACAGGAGCGGAGCTTGCCCAAGGCCTTGGGAACCTACTCCTCACACCAGTGTGCCCTGGATGTTGGACATGGAGTCAAAGGAGATTATTTTGGAACTTTAAGATTTAATGACTGGGTTTCAAACTTTCATGGGGCCTGTAGCCCCTTTCTTGTGGCTTCTGTCTCCCTTTAGGAATGGGAATGGGAATGTTTACCAATGCCTATACCTCTATTATATCTTGGAAATAAATAACTTCTTTTGATTTTACAGGCTCTTGATTTTACAGGTAGAAGGGACTTGCCTTATCTCAGATGAGACATTAGACTTGGGACTTTTGAGTTAATAATGGAATGACTTAAGACTTTGGGGGACTACTGGGAAGGCATGATTGTATTTTGCAATGTGAGGATATGATGTTTGTTAGGGGCAGGGGCAGAATGATATAGTTTGGATATTTGTCTCTGCCCAAATCTCATGTTGAAATGTAATCCCCAATGATGAAGGTGGGACTTGGTGGGGAGGTGTCTGGATCATGAGGTCAGATCCCTCATGAATGACTTGAGCCATCTCCTTAGTAATGAGTGAGCTCTTGCTCTGAGTTCACATGAGATCTGATCATTTAAAAGTATGTAGCACCTCCCCCCCAACTCTCTCTCACTTGCTCTTGATTTTGCCATGTGATGTATCTATTCCTCCTTCACCTTCTACCATGATTGTGAGCTCCTTGGGGCTTACCAGAAGCCAAGAAGATTCCTGCAAAGCCTGAAGAACAATAAACCAATTAAACTCCCTTTCTTTACAAATTATCCAGTCTCAGGAATTTCTTTATAGCAATGCAAGAATGGCCTAATACAAACACCAAAGTCCTTACAAATACCTGGAAAGCCAAGAAGGAGGGATACAAACAAGCCCAGACTGCAAAGACTGCAATAAAGACTTAATTCTTCAATACCTGGACACCAAGAAACTTCTACAAATATCAAAACCATCCAGGAAAGCAGGACTTTACTAAATGAACTAAATAAAGTACCAGGGACCAATCCTGGAAAGACAGAAACATGTGACCCTTCAGACAGAGTATTCAAAATAGCTATTTTGAGGAAGCTCATTGAAATATAAGGTAACACAAAGAAGGAATTGAGAATATCAGATAAATTTTTAAAGGGATTGAAATAATTTTTAAAAAGAATTAAGCAGAAATTCTACAGCTTAAAAATGCAACTGACATACTGAAGAATGCATCAGTCTCTCACCAGCAGAATTAATCACAAGAAAGTATTAGTTAACTTGAAAACAGGATATTTGAAAATACATAATCAGAAGCACAAAAGAAAAAAAGAATAAAATAAAAAGGAATGAAACACAAGATCTAGAAAATAGCCCTGAAAGGGAAATATCTAAGAGTTGTTGGCCTTGAACAAGAGGTGCAGAGAAAGACAGGGATAGAAGCTTTATTCACAGGGATAATAACAGAGAACTTCTGAAACCTACAAAAAAATACCAGTATTCAAATACAAGAAGGTTATAGAACACCAAGCAGATTTAACCCAAAGACGACTGCATAAAGGTATTTAATAACCAAATTACCAAAGATCAAGGATAAAGAAAGAGTACAAACAGCAGCAAGAGAAAAGAAACAAATAACATACAATGGAGCTCCAATGCATATGGCAGCAGACAAAGTGCTGAGGGAAAACATTTTTTACCCTAGAATAGTATATCCAGCAAAAATATCCTTCAAACATGAAGGAGAAATACAGACCTTCCCAGACAAACAAAAGCTGAGGGATGGCATCAACAATAGACCTGTCCTACCAAGAAATGCTAAAGAAAGTTCTTCAATCTGAAAGAAAAGGACAATAATGAGCAGTAAGAAATCAGCTGAAGGTGCAAAATTCACTGGTAATTTCAAGTACACAGAAAACACAGGATAGTGTAACACTGTAATTTTGGTGTGCAAACTACTTATAAGTAGAAAGAATAAAAGATAAACCAATCAAAAATAATAAATACAAGAACTTTTCAAGATACAGTACAATGAGATATAAACAGAAATAAAAAATTTTAAAGTAGGGTGATAAAGTTAAAGTGTAGAGTTTTTATTAATTCTTTTTTGCTTGTTTGTTTTTTATGCAATCAGTGTTAAGTTGTCACACTTTAAAATAATGGGTTATAACATATTATTTGTAAGCATCATGATAACCTCAAATCAAAGAAACATACAAACGATACACAAAAAATAAAAAGCAAGACTTTAAAACACACCACCAGAGAAAATCACCTTCACTAAAAGGAATATAGGAAAGAAGGAAGAGAAAACCACACAATAACCAGAAGACAAAATAAAAAAAATGGCAGGAGTAAGTCCTTACTTTGCAATAACTTAATTGAATGAATGCTCAAATCAAAAGACATACAGTGACTGAATGGGTTTAAAAAAAAAAAAAAAAACAAGATCCAATGACTGGTTGCCTATCAGAAGCACACTTCACTTATAAAGAAACAGAAACACAGTGACTGAAAATAAAGAGTTAAAAAAAAGATATTCCATGCAAATGAAAACCAAAAAAAAAAAAAAAGAGCAGGATTAGAATATTTACAGCAGACAAAATAGATTCAAGACAAAAACTAAAAAAAGAGATAAAGAATGTCATTATATAATGATAAAGGGGTCAATTCAGCAAGACAATTTAAGAATTGCAAATATATAAGCGCCCAATACTGGAGAAGCCAGACACATAAAGTAAATCTTATTAGAGCTAAAGAGATGGACCTCAATACAATAATAGCCACAGACTTTCACACCCCACTTTCAGCATTACACCGATCATCCGGAAAATCAAGAAAGAAACGTCATACTTGTACTTAACTATAGACCAAATGGACCAAACAGATATTTACAGAACATTTTGTCCAATGGCTTGAAGAATAAACATTCTTCTCCCTCAGCACATGGATTATTCCCAAAGACAGACCATAGGTTAAGTCACAAAACAAGTCTTAAAACATTTTTTTAAAACTGAAATCATATCAAGTATCTTCTCTGGCCACAATGGAATAAAAGTAGAAATCAAGAGGAATTTTAAAAACTATACCAAAGCATGGAAATTAAACAATATACTCCTGAATGACCAGCAGGTCAATGAAGAAATTAAAGAGAAAATTGAGAAAAAAAATTTGAAACAAATGATAATGAAAACACAACATACCAAAATCTTTGAGATACAGCAAAAGCAGTACTAATAGGGAAGTTTATAGCTATAAGTGACTACATCAAAAAGAGGAAACACTCACAATGAACAATCTATGCATCTTAAAGAGCTGAGAAAAGCAAGGGCAAACCAAACTTAAAATTAGTAGAAGAAAATAAATAATAATGATCAAAGCAGAAATAAAATTAAAATGAAAAACTGATAAAAAGATCAGTGGATTGAAAAGTTGGTCTTTCAGTATGGAGATTCCTTAAGGAAAGAAAAGTAGAACTACCATTTGATCCAGCAATCCCCACTACTGGGTATCTACCCAGAGGAAAAGAAGTCATTACATGAAAAAGATACTTGCACATGCATGTTTATAGCAGCATAATTCACAACTGCATAAATGTGGAACCAACCCAAATGCCCATCAATCAACACGTGGATAAAGAAACTGTGCTATAATATATATGATGGAATACTACTCAGCCTGAAAAAGGTATAAATTAATGGCATTCACAGCAACCTGGATGGGACTGGAGACTATTATTCTAAGTAAAGTAACTCGAATGGGAAACCAAATATCGTATGTTCTCACCTGATAAGCAGGAGCTAAGCTGTGAGGATGCAAAGGTGTAAGAATGATACGCCTTGGGGTTGCTCTTTTTGAGGAATATCTTTGTGGTGTTCTCTGTATTACCTGGAGTTGGGTATTGTCTTGCCTTGCTAGATTCATCAGGGTTGAAACAAAGGAGAAAATACTACGGGGAGCCAGAGAGAAAGGTCAGGTTACCCACAAGGCGAAGCCTATCAGACTCACAGCAGATCTCTCAGCAGAAACCCTACAAGCCAGAAGAAAGTGGGGGCTAGATTCAACATCCTTAAAGAAAAGAAAAGAACTTTCAACCCAGAATTTCATATCCAGCCAAACTAAGTTTCATAAGTGAAGGAAAAATAAAATTGTTTACGAACAAGCAAGTACTCAGAGATTTCATTACCACCAGGCCTGCTTTACAAGAGCTTCTGAAAGAAGCACTATATACAGAAAGGAACAACCAGTATCAGCCATTCCAAAAAACCCATCAGTAAGCTGCATCCAGACCCATCCCACATGCAAGGATATACAGAGACTCAAAACAAAGGGATGGAGGAAGATTTGCCAACCAAATGGAGAGAAAAAAAAAAAAAAAAAGCAAGAGTTGCAATTCTCATCTCTGATAAAATAGACTTTAAAGTAATAGAAACCAAAAGAGATAAGAAGGACATTGTATAATGGTAGAGGGATCAATGTAACGGGAAGAGCTAACGATCCTAAGTCTATGCGCACCCAATATAGGAGCACCCAGATACATAGGGCAACCTTTTTGGTGACTTACAAAGAGACTTGGACTCCCACACAATAATAGTGGGAGACTTTAACATTACATTGTCAATATTGGACAGATTAATGAGACAGAAGGTTAACAAGGATACCCGGGACTTGAACTTAGACCTCGACAAGTAAACTTAATAAACATTTACAGAACTCTCTACTCCAAATCCACAAAACATACATTTTTTTTCAGTAACACATCACATTTATTCTAAAAGTGACCACATGGTTGGGAGTAAATCACTCCCCCAGCAATTGCATAGCATTTCATAGGTTTAAATGAAATATTGGTTGGCTGTTTGTTTGTTATTTTCCTCCCTTATTCCTTCCTGTCTCCATTGTATAACACAATTATTAGTATGAAAGAGCTTTTTAATATCCATTTCTAGACTGCATTCTAGCCTGGGCAATAAGGCAAGATTCCCGTTCTCTCTCCCTCTTTTCTTCTTCTTTTTTCTCTTTCTTACATTCTCTTTTTCTTCCTTCTTTCTCTCTTTCCCCTCTTTTTTCTTTTCTTTCTTGAAAAAGAAAAAAAGAAAGAGAAAAAAGAAAAAATAATAATAATAATTGACTCATAGTGCCACATGGCTGGGGAGGACTCAGGAAACTTAAAAAAAAAAAAAAAAAAGAATGATACAGTGGACTTAAGGGACTTTGGGGAAAAGATGAGAAAGGGGTAAGGGATAAAAAGACCACAAATTGGGTCAGTATATACTGCTCAAGAGATGGGTTCACCAAAATCTCACAAATCATCACTAAAACTTACTCATGTTAACCAAATACCACCTGCCCCCAAAAACCAATGGAACTAAAAAGTTTAAAAAATATATTTTTTAAGTTTTTTTTTGAAATGTTAAAACAAATTGACAACATTTGGCCAGATGAATTAACTAAAAAAGATAGAACTTCTAAATAAATAAAATTGGAGATGAAAAAGGAGACATTAAAACTGATTCCACAGAGATTCAAAGAATTATTAGTGGCTACTTTGAACAACTATATGCCAATAAATTAGAAAAGCTAGCAGAAATGGAGAATTCCTTAGATGCATACAATCTATCTAGAGATTGAACAATGAAGAAGAAATTCAAAGTCTGAAGAGATGGATAACAAGTAATGAGATAGACCCCATAATTAAAAATATCGCTTCTCAGCCTTTTGGCTAAGCCTAAACATAGAACCCATAACAAAAAGTCTCCCAGCAAAAAAAAGCCCAGAATCCAATGGCTTCATTGCTGAATTTTGCCAAATATTTAAATAGGAACTAATACCAGTGCTACTCAAACTATTCTGAAACATAGAGGAGGCAGGAATACTTCCAAGCTCATACTGTGAGGCCAGTATTATTCTGATACTAAAACCAGACAAAGACACATCCAAAAATAGAAAACTACAGGCCAATATCCCTGATGAACATTGATTCAAGAGTCCTCAACAAAATACTAGCAAATCGAATTCAACAACACATGAAAAAAAAATCATTCATCATGACCAAGTGAGATTTACCTCAGGGAGGCAAGGATGGTTCAACATAAACGAATCAGTGAGATGCCATCATATCAACAGATTAAAAGACAAAAATCATATGATAATTTCAAATGATGGTGAAAAAGCATTTGATGAAATTCAACATCCTTTCATGAGAAAACCCTTCAAAAATATTAGATTACAAGGAATATATCCCAACACAATGAAAACCATATATGACAGACTCACAACTAGTATATACTGAATGGGGGAAAACTGAAAGCCTTTCCTTACATCTAGAGCATGATGAGGATGTCGACTTTCACTTCTCTTTTTCAACATAGTACTGGAAGTTCTAGCTAGTGCAATCAGACAAGAAAAAGAAAGAAAGGACATTCAAATAAGAGAAAGGAAGAAGTCAAATTATCCTTCTTTGAAAATTATATATTATAATTGGAAAAACCTAAAGATTCCACTAAAAAACTACTAGAACTGAAAAAACAAATTCAGTAAAGTTTGCAGGATACAAAGTCAACATGCCAAAACTCAGTAGCATTTCTCATCTTCCAATGGCAAACAATCTGAAAAAGAAATAAAAAAGTAATTCCATTTAAAATAGCTATAAATAAAATATAACACCTAGAAAACTACATAAGCAGAAAAGTGAAAGATGTCCACAACTACATAGGCAAGGACTTCACGACTAAAAACATCAAAAGCAATGGCAACAAAAGCCAAAATAGACAAATGGAATCTAATCAAACTTAAGACT
Organism: Ateles fusciceps; assembly: GCA_036589455.1. NCBI lineage: Eukaryota > Metazoa > Chordata > Mammalia > Primates > Atelidae > Ateles > Ateles fusciceps. The sequence goes on from JAZHEH010001328.1 coordinate 10,691, forward strand.
TCTGTACACAAAAGAAACCATCATTAGTGTGAAGTGGGAACCAAGAAAACGGGAAAAACATTTTTGCAAGCTACCCATCTGACAAAGGGCTAATATCCAGAATCTACAAGGAAGTAAAACAAATTTATAAGAAAAAAAACAATCCCATCAAAAAAGTGGGTAAAGGATATGAACAGGCACTTTTCAAAAGAAGACATTTATGCGGCCAAGAAACATATGAAAAAATCCTCATCATCACTGGTCATTAGAGAAATGCAAATCAAAACCACATTGAGATACCATCTCATGCCAGTTAGAATAGCGATCATTAAAAAATCTGGAGACAACAGATGCTGGAGAGGATGTGGAGTAAATAGGGACACTTTTACACTGTTGGTGGAGTATAAATTAGTTCAACCATTGTGGAAGACAGTGTAGTGATTCCTCTAAGGATCTAGCAGTAGAAATTCCATTTGACCCAGCAATCCCATTACTGGGTATATACCCAAAGGATTATAAATTATTTTGTTATAAAGACACATGCACATGCATGTTCACTGGTACTGTTTACAACTGGCAAAGACCTGGCAAAGCAACCCAAATGCCCATCAATGATAGAGTGGATAAAGAAAATGTGGCACATATACACCATGGAATACTATGCAGTCATCAAAAAGGATAAGTTCATGTCCTTTGCAGGGACATGGATGAAACTGGTAAACCATCATTCTCAGCAAACCGACACAAGAACAGAAAACCAAACACCGCATGTTCTCACTCATAAGTGGGTGTTGAGCAGAGAACACATGGACACAGAGAGGGGAACATCACACACTGGGGTCTGTTGGGGCAGGGGCTAGGGGAGTAATAGCAGGGTGTGGGAGGTTGGGGAGGGATAACATTAGAAGAAATACCTAATGTAGGTGACGGGGGACTAGATGCAGCAAACCACTATGGCATGTGTATACCTATGTAACAATCCTGCAAGATCTGCACATGTACCCCAGAACTTAAAATATAATTTAAAAAAAAAAAAAGAAAGATGTGCACAATGAAGAGTACAGAAGATTTATGAAAGAAACTGAAGATGATACACCAAAAATGGAAAGAAATTCCAAAGTTCATGGATTGGAAGAATCAATATTGTTAAAATGTCCATACTACCTAAGGCAATCTACAGATTCTATGCAATCCCTATTAAAATAACAATGACATTCTTCACAGAAATAGAAAAACAATCCTAAAATTTATATGGAACCACAAAGAATCAGAATATCCAAAGCTTTTCTGGTGAGCATGTGGAGTAAAAGGAAACCTTCATACACTGTTGGTGGGAATGTAAATTAGTATGGCCACTCATGAAGAACAGTTTGGAGGTTCCTCCAAAACTAAAAATAGAGCTACCATAAGATCCAACAATTCCACTGCTAGGCATTTTCCTTCCAAAAGAAAAGGAAATCAGTACATCAAAGAGATATCTGCACGCCCATGTTTTACTGCAGCACTATTCACAATAGCCAAGATTTGGAAGCAACCTAAGTATCCGTCAACAGATGAATGGATAAGGAGAATTTGGTGTATATACACAATGGAGTACTGCTGAGCTATAAAAAGAATGAGATCCTGTGATTTGCAGCAACATAAAGGGAACTGGCAGGTCATTATGTTGAGATAAATTGGGCACAGAAAACAAATTTCACATGTTCCAGACATTTATGGGAGTTACAAATTAAAACAATCGAACTCACGAAGACAGAGAATGGAATGATCATTACCCTAGAGGCTGAGAAGTGTGGTGCAAGGGGGATGGTTAATGGGCACCAAAATATAGTCAGATAATAAGATCTAGTATTTAATAGCACAGCAGGGTGAGTTCAGTCAATGATTTATTGTCCATTTAAAAATAACTAAATTAATATAATTGGAGTGTTCGTACACAGAGAAAGGATAAATGCTTGAGATGATGTATACCCCATTCACTCTGATGTGGTTATTATACATATTATGCCTATATCAACAATATATCATGTACCCCATAAGCATGTACACCCACTATGTACCCATAACAATTATAAGAAATTAATAATAACATAGGCATATATTCACTGAGTACTAACTAAATGCCAGGGAAGTTTTCAAGCACTGAAACTACAAATATGAGTAAGACACAATCTCTCGATCTCCACCAATAGTGGAATGGGCAGAAAGACATGTAAATTCTTTATTACAATGGTTTGTAATGAACACATTTACCTACAGGGGACTAGATACAATACAAAATCAAGAACAGTCAATAGCATTAAGTCCTATAATAGAGCCTGCAATGTGGTAGCTGTTAAATAAGTATTTGTCAAATACATGAATCAGTGACATAATGCAGAATCAGGGAACACTTCATACAAGAAGTACCATTTGAGAAAGGCAGTGCTCACAAGAATTATTTTAAGCACTCAGAGAAGAATAGAGCCCACTGTTTATTGGAGAAAAAACCAACAAAATAATTTTAAAAGATGGTGTATAAAGACAATGAATTCCTAAAGATATATCTAGAGACCTACAGAACCTCCAGGCTTCAAACCTTCCTCTAGACTTACGCAATGGAGCGATGGTTTGCCAATGCTCACTCACCATGAGAATCATCCTAAGGAGTGTTTAAAATTAAAATATATTCCTGTGACACAGCCTGATCTCTTAAAGGTACCTTGCAGGAAGTTTTACTTTCAAAAAATCGTCCCTATATTTCTGCTACATTCATCCCTATCCAGAACCATTGCGAGACTAGCTACCTCTCCACGGAAAGGCAGTATTGGGATGATTTATTGAGCAGCGAAGGGAAGAGATAGAGAGAAACTTAGCAAGGCCAACCTTTGGCTGACCTCCCTTCTATAATGGCGGCTATTAACAAGTCTTCCCTGCAGCAGAGGCTTACTTTTGAGAGCTCTGCCCACCAATATTTCAGTTAACATTTGCTGTCATTCCAGCTGCCTTTATTAAAGTTGATGTGGGTTATTTATTTATTTTGATCCCCTAAATACACAAAACAAGGTATTGTTCAGAAGTCCTTGAAAAGAAGGTCTCAAGTATTTGTTCTTGTCATAATGTTACAGTCTAACAAGGTACAAAGAAAGAAATGGAAAAGTGGGGAGGCAGTGGGGAAGGAAGAATTTAATTACTTCCCTCACTTCAAAAAGAGAAGCCACAGTCGAGGTATGTGTAAACCATTCTAACCTTATCCTAACAAAGCTGTGAATGTCTTTTATAAGGCTTTAGCCAAGGGATCCTCAAATGATTGTGTAAATTTCTGGTGCTTCATAGAAAACAGTTTATCCTTAATTTTCAAATTTATTTAAAATGCAATCCTTCTGCGTCCTTTTCACAGTTCAAAGTAACACAGTTCACTCTTAAAAGCATTAAACAACACAAAAATGAAACAAAAAAGAAAACAGAGTCATACACCCCAAAAGAAACCATTTGACTATTCCTATCTTGTGTTAGTCTTGAAAACTTTGATATACATATAAGCTAAAACGTGATTATTCCATACATGCTATTTTGTAGCCTTTAAAAAATCACTTACTAGGTTGTGGCACATCTCTATGTCAATGCCTGTAAATATAGCCTGTCCTCTTAAAATAAACACCTATTTTTCAATTGTATGGATGGAATTTGGGTTCATGACAGTTTTGCTCTATAAACAACACTGAACAAAGCACCCTTTGGATACTCAACGTGATTATCTCCTCTCAATAAGTGAATTCTGGGGCAAAAAAATGGTGAGTATATCTTAATATAGGTTTGCCTTCTTAAAAAGTTAGTAATTTAGACTACCCTCACACTGTAGGAAACTGCCTGTTACTTCACATCTTTCTCTATTCTTGGGCATTAGCAGTATTCTAAAATCTTTGATAGTATGGTAACTACAAAAAACTGTACCACCATATCATTTTAAGTTGTGCTTGTTAATTTTTGTGAAGTTAAGCATTTTTCTCGTTCCCTGGCATTTATATGAATTTCTCCTTTTGGAAATTACCAACTTAAGTCATTTGCCCATTTTAAAACTTATATTTTTGTCTGTCTATTAATTTGTAAAAGTATACTTGCATGAGAATATGATTCTAACTTTGTGGCATCTTTGCTATGTGCTTTTTAATCTTGGTTTTAGTGTTGATGTGCCAATTTTATTATTATTTCTATGGTGAGCAAACTGATTGATTTTTTTCTCTTTAATGGAGTAGGACTTTAAGGCCAAACCAAGGAAATCTCTCATACCCTCCCAATATTCAAACTGATTATTCTATATTTCCGACAGTCACATGGTGTCATTTTTCACATCTAAAGTTTAAATCCATCTGAACTCATTTTTGTTATGGTATGAGGAAGAACCTTGTGAGTCACCCTCCTCTTATTTTCAGAGAGGTTCATGTGTTTAGCTATATATAGCTTGTAGGTAAATGTTCAGCACCAGTGAATTTAGTTTCAGATACTGCCTTTTTTTTTTTCTTGGTTTAAGCTTACATCCTTTGAATTATGTATGGGAAGACAGGAATAAATTTAGTAGATTTACTCATTACACACTACATTCCACAGAGGAAAATGGTCCTATATAATCCATTTGTACCAGGTATTGCTCAGTAGAAAGAACACTTATGTAGTCTACTCAATTGCTTTTCAAACTATTCTGAGAATCTACCAGACCCATAATTCAGAGTAATGAAAAAAATTATATTGATACCAGAATCAAAAGCAGTGATAAACTAGCTTAAAAATCAGACATTCTATATTAAAAGAAAACCCTACAATTTTCCCTTATGAACATGTCAAAAGAAGGCATCCCATTCACAAATATGAGATATCGTACAGCAAGATTTGACCAAAGCAAGTGTCAAAAATCAAGTGATATTATGAGAATTTATAAGTACCTATAATAAATTTAGTGGATCAACTAGTGTATTCAGAAAATGATACCTGGAAATTTATAAAGATGAAAATAATCACAGCACTCATTTTTGCACAGCATAAAATACATGCATATATATTTTATATATATGTTAAAATATATATGTGCAATTTTTACCCATGCCTAGATACCAGTCTTCTTGTAATCATTTCAAGAACACAGCCCAATGGAGAAAACCTTTCAGTGATAAATCAATGAACTTTAAAGGACTGCTGCTGCTAGCTCCTGAATCATACCTTATTGTTTACATCTACTAAGACAGGTAGAATTAGTTTGTCTCTAAGACAATGGGCCACAATTCTTTGGGGTTCTGTGAGAAAGTATGAGTTCACAAATACAAATACTTGTATATATCTTATACATACAGGCCAATTTTTAGATGTATGTATATGCTTCTTGGTTAAACTACACACTCATTTAAAACTAACTGAGAAATTGTAGCTTTGAAGATTAAGCATTTCTTAATTAACAGATTAATGTGGATTTTTTTAATGTTGAAATTTTCCATAAAAAGTTTACTGAAATGTTCATTTCTATAATCAATAGTAATGTGTAATGTCATTGAAAATTGCTAAGAGAGATTTTAAATGTTCTCATTACCAAACTGCTATGTATGTGAGGTGATAGATATGTTAATTTGCTTTATTTAATCATTCCACAACATATACATATGTAAAAACATCACATTGTACACCATAAAGATATGTAATTTGTTTTTCAACCAAAAGTAATAATAATAGTTTCACCTTTAGAAGTCTGAAACATACTATTTCAAAGTTCACTGTTTTAGTTATCTATTGCTGCATAACAAATTACCCAAAAATTCTTTAGCTTAAAACAGTACCCTTTTTAAAAATACATCTCAAAATTTTGTGGGGGCAGAAATTCAAGCAGGACTCAGCTAGGTGATTCTGCTGCTCCGTGTGACGTCAACTCAAGTCATCTGGTGGGATTCAGTTGGCAAATAGGCTGGCCTGGAGGGTCGAAGAAGACTTCACTCACATATCTGTCACCTTGGCAGGGATTCCTTAAACTCTGGGTTCAGCTAGAACTGTCAACCTTAGTGCCTACATGCAGTCTTTCTAGCATGATGGTCTCAGGGTAGCTGGATTTCATATATCTTCAATCATTTTATGAACTTCATATATAATCAATCTTTTTTTTTTTATTATAATCAATCTTTATAAAAAGATTTATAGTCTGTCAAGATTTTCTATTTCTTCTTAAGAAAGTTGAGGTAGTTTTTTAATTTCTGGGAATTTGTCCATTTTATCTTAGTAATTTCATTCATTTGTATATAAATGTTTATAGTATTCTCTTACAATCTTCTTTATGTCTGTGAGTTCTGCAGCAGTCTTCTTTTTTTTCTTATCGGTCTAGCTAAATATTTGTCAATTTTGTCAATATATTCAACGAATCAACTTTTGACTTCACTGACTCTGTTTTTAAAATTCTACATATCTCCATTCTAATCTTTCTTTCCTTCCTTTCTCTATCTTTTGGTTTAGCTTGGTGTTCCTTGTAGTTCCTCAGGGGGGCACAGATATGTTATCAATTTAGGATGCTGCTTTTTTTTGGGGGGGGGGATAGGGTCTCACTGTGTCGCCTAGGCTGGAGTGCAGTGCAATCTTGGCTCACTGCAACCTCTGACTCCCGGGTTCAAGCGATTCTCCTGCCTCAACCTCCTGAGTAGCTGGGACTACAGGCACCTGCCACCACCAGCTAATTTTTGTATTTTTTTTAAATTATACTTTAAGTTCTGGGCTACATGTGCAGAACATGCAGGTTTGTTACATAGGTATACATGTGCCATGGTGGTTTGCTGCACCCATCAACCCATCATCTACATTAGGTATTTCTCCTAATGCTATCCCTTCCCCTGCCCCTCACTCCCCAACAGGCCCTGGTGTATGATGTTCCCCTCCCCTGTGTCCATGTATTCTCATTGTTCAATACCCACTTATGAGTGGGAACACGTGGTGTTGGGTTTTCTGTTCTTGTGTTAGTTTGCTGAGAATGATGGTTTCCACCTTCATCCATGTCCCTGCAAAGGACATGAACTCATCCTTTTTTGTGACTGCATAGTATTCCATGGTGTATATGTGCCACCATATCCAGTCTTTATCCAGTCTATCATTTGATGGACATTTGGGTTGATCCCAAGTCTTTGCTATTGTGAACAGTACCACAATAAACATATGTGTGCATGTGTATTTATAGTAGAGTGATTTATAATACTTTTGTTACATACCCAGTAATGGGATTGCTGGATCAAATGGTATTTCTAGTTCTAAAATCCTTGAGGAATCGCCACACTGTCTTCCACAATGGTTGAACTAATTTACACTCCCACCAACAGTGTAAAAGCATTCTTACTTCTACATATTTCTCTCCAGCAGCTGTTGTTTCCTGACTTTTTAAAGATTGCCATTCTAACTGGCATGAGATGGTATCTCATTGCAGTTCTGATTTGCATTTCTCTAATGATCAGCGATGATGAGCATTTTTTCATATGTCTGTTGACCGCATAAATGTCTTCTTTTGAGAAGTGTCTGTTCATATCCTTCACCCATTTTTTGATGGCACTGTTTGTTTTTTGTATTTTTAGTAGAGATGGGGTTTCACTATATTGGCCAGGGTGGTCTTGAACTCCTGACCTTGTGATCTACCTGCCTTGGACTCCCAAAGTGCTGGGATTACAGGTATAAGTCACCATGCCTGGCCTCTCTTTGTTAATATATGCATTTAAAGTTATAAGTTTCCATCTCGACCACTGCTTTTGAAATATCCTATAAGTTTTAGTATATTGTGTTTTAATTTGCATTAATCACAAAGAACCATATAATTTAACTTGTAATTTCTTATTTGATTCATTTGTTTAATTTCAACATTTGTGAATTTTCCAGTTTTCTCCTGTTATTTCATAATAGAAATGATAGTTTATTTCATAATAAAAATGATCATAGAAAATACTTTGTAAGATCTTGATCTTTTAAAATTTATTAAGACTGGCTTTGTGGCCTAATATATGTTACCCTGGAGAATGTTCCATATGCACCTGAGAAAATGTGTATTCTGCTGTTGTTGGATGCAGTATTCCACATATGTCTGTTAGGTCTAGTAAGTGTACACTGTTGTTCAAGTCCTCTATTTCCTTAATGATCTTTTGTCTAGTTATTCTATCCATTACTTAAAGTGGGGTACTGGACATCTTAAATTTTATTGTAGGATTCTCTATTTCTCTTATGTCAGCTATTGCTTCATATGTTTTGGTTCTCTGTTGTTTGCTGAATACATATTTATAATTGTTATTTAACCTTAATAAAGTAATACTTTTTAAAATTTATAAAGACAGAGGCCGAGAAAAATTGGTAAAGTAGGATGCTCCAGGGATTATCCACTCACAGAAAGATCAATTTGAACAACTATCTATGCATGAAAAAAAACCTTCATAACGGCTCAGGAAACCAGATGAGAAACCATGGTACTGGTTTTGGGATAATAATAGGAAACTAAGCATTGAAGAAAATAGAAATAACAGTTTTACATTACTAGTGGCACCCCTTCCCCAACCCCAGGCATTGCAGTGTAGACAGAGACATGATCTTCTTGGGGAAAGGAGAGGGGGAATAAGCATAGGACCTTGCTTTAAACACAGTACTCGTCCCATCACAGGAAAACTCAGCACAGTGAAGAACTTTGTGGCCCCCTAACACTAGGTTGTTACCCATGGACAAAGCCTCTGGACCCACGCTGGCACCAGATAGGAACTTGTAACCCCAGCAAAACAGACTCAAGATTTGACTCATGTCAACACTAGCCAATTAAAGTTACCTAGAACCCTGAAGAACCTCACCAACAGGCAGCCAATAGCATCTGCAGGTCTTGAACACACCTCAGTGCTAGTCTTGGTGGGCATGGAGTTTAGGTGTGACTCAGGGCTGTCAGCCATAGTGGTCCTAGGTTTAGATACCTCCTAGCACCGCAATGGCTAAAGCAGTCATGGGCACCGGGTCCTCACCATTCAACCTGCCCTGAATCTCTGAATAGGCTCACTGCTGAATGACGCTGTAAAACAAAGCCAGACTGTGAATACTGGATTAAGTACCTATGTGAATGTACATATATTGATACACAGCCACAAAGATCAACATCAATGAGGGAACATGAGGTCAGCAAAAGGACAAAGTAAGTACCAATGGCTGATGCTAAGGAGATGGGAGATAGAAGAACTACCTGACAAAGAATTCAAAATAGCTGTTTTAAGAAAACTCAGTGAACTTCAAAAAATAAAGAGAAACAACTCAGAAATTTAACATAGAAACTTAACAGGGAGAAAAATAATTTGAAAAATCAAACAAAAATTCTAAAGCTGAAAAATACAATAAACAAAATGAAAAAATGCAATAAAGAACATCAACAGCAAAAATGAACATGCAAAAGAAAGAATCTGTGAACTCAAAGACAGGTTAATTTAAAATATATACTCACAGGAAAAAAAAAATGAATGAAAAGGAATGAAGAGTTATCTATGTGATTTATGGGATAAAACTAAAGAGAAAATTTATGAGTCACTCATGTTCAAGAGAGAGTAGAAAAAGAAAAGGAAGAAGAAAGCTCATTTAAAGAAATAATAAAAGAAAATTTTCAAAATTTGGAGAAGATATAATTATCCAGGTACAAAAAGATGAATTTTCTTCAATTAAAATTCAAACAAAATAGACTACCCAATGTTACAATTAAATTGTTAAAGCTCAAAGACAAAAAAGGATCATTTAAAACAAGAGAAAACAACAAATAACATACAAAGGACTCCCATTATATTTAATATCAGACATCTCAGCAGAAATCTTGCAGAGACAAGAGAGAATGAGATGATCTATTTGAAAGTGCTGAAGCCAAAAAAACAAAAAATACCAACCAAGGTAACTGCACCCAGCAAAGCTGTCCTTAGAAATGAAACACAAATATAAGATTTTTCCAGGCAAACAAAAGCTGAGGGAATTCACCACCACCAGACCCATCTTACAAGAAATTCAATTGAGAGTTCTTCAATATGAAAAAAAAGGACACTAATTAGTAATATGAAAACATATGAAAGTATATAACTCACTGGTAAAAGCAAGAAGACTATCAAATTATAAAATGTTCTAATACTATAATGGTAGTCTGTAAATCACTTATATCACTAGTACGAAGGTTAAAATACTATTAAATAATAACTATAATGATTTGTTTAAAAATAAGCAATATAATAACACATAATTGTGACATCAAAAATTCAAAATATGCAGAGGGGGGAGGAGATAAAAAGTAGAGTTTTCTTTTTTTTTTCTTCTGTTTTTCTCTTTGTGATCAAACGTAAGTTGTCTTCAGTTTAAAATAATCTGGGTGGCAAACTAAAAATAATAAGCGAAGAATCCTACCATACTACCAGAGAAAATCACTTAACAAAAAAGGAAGATGGTAAGAGAGGGAAAAGGAAAGAAATATTTTACAAAACAACTAGAAAACAATTAACAGAATGGTCATAGTAAGACCTTACCTATAAATAATTACATTCAATGTAATGGACTATGTTCTCAAAAGAAAGATTAAAGTGACTGAATGAATTACAGAAAAGATCCAAGTATATGCTACATACAAGAGACTCACTTCACCTGTAAAATCACACATAGACTGAAAGTGAAGGGTGAAAAAGAATATTTGATGCAAATAGAAATCAAAAAACGGAGCAAGAGTAGCTGTATTTATATCAAATAGAATGGACTTTAAGTCAAAAACTGTAAAAAAGAGAAAAGGGTCATTATATTATGATAAAAAAGTCATTTCAGCAAGAGGATATAACAATTATAAATATATATGTACCCAACTTTGGAGCACCTAAAAATATAAAGTAAATATTAATAGATATAATGGGAGAGCTGGGCTACAAGAATAGCAGGGGACTTTAACATCCCACTGTTGGTGAGAATATGAATGAAGACACATACTATGAAAAACAATATGGAGATTCCTAAAACAATTAAAAATTGAATTATCATATCATCCAACAATCACACTACTGGGTATATATCCAAAAGAAATAAAATCAGTACAGCAAAGAGAGCTATCTGCAAACTCATGTTTATTACAACACTATTCACAATATCCAAGACATGAAATCCAGCTAAGTGTCCAAACAATGAAGAAATGGGTTTTTAAAAAAGTGGTGTATTTACATAATGGAATATTCTTCAACCTTGAAAAAGAATGAAAGCACTATCATTTGCAAAACACAGAATAAAGCTAGAGGACATTATGTTAATCTGAAATAAGCCAAGCACAGAAAGATAAATACCTCATGATCTCACTCCCCATATCTTGAATCTTTAAAAAGTTAATCTCATAGAATAGTGATTATCAAATGTTAAGGAAAAAGTAAGGGGGGATAAGGCTGTGGGAGAGGGGTTGGGAAGAGCTTGGTCAACAGGAACTAAAATTTACAGTTAGATAGAAGGAATCAATTCTAGCATTCCATTGCACAGTGGGGTGGCTATAGTTAACAATAACAATGTATATTTCAGAGTGGCTAAAAACATATTTTCAATGTTCTCACAACAAAGAAATGATAAATGTCTGAGGTGATGAATACACTAATTACTCCAATTTGATCATTACACTTTGTATGCATATATAGAAACATCACTCTGTATCCTATAAATATTGTACAATTATTATAAAATAAATAAATATAAAAAAGAGGGCAATCTCAATCACTACAAAAAAAAGATACCTATGGCAAAATTCAATCAAAAAAAAAAAAAAGATGAAAGATCTCTACAAAGACAACTATAAAATACTGATGAAAGAAATTGAAGAGGATATAAATAAATGCAAAGGTATTGAGTGTTCATGCCTTGAAAAAAAATTAATATTGTGAAAATGTTCATACTACTCAAAGAAATCTACAGATACAATTCCTATCAAGAAATGCCAGTGATATTCTTCACAGAAATAGAAGAAATAAAAACCCAAAATTTGTGTGGAACCACGAAAAAACTCCAAATAACCAAAGAATTTTGAGCACAAAGAACAAAGTTGGTGGCATCATACTAACTAAGTGATACGGTTTGGCTGTGTCCCCACCCAAATCTCACGTTGAATTCTAATCTCCAATATTCAGGGAGAGGGACCGCATGGGAGGTGATTGGATCATGGGGGTGGATTTCCCCTTGCTGTTCTATCATAGATAGTGAGTGAGTTCTCTTGATATCTGATTGTTTGAAAGTGTGTAAGCACTGCCCCCCCACTGCTCGCTTGCACTCGCTCTCTCAAACATATCTCTCTATCTATCTTCTGTCTCTGCTATGTGAAGACCATGCCTGCTCTTCCCCTTCACCTTCTACATTAAAGTTTCTCTGAGGCCCTCTTCAGAAGCAGTCGCCAGAACAGCCTGCAGAACCATGAGCCAATTAAATCTCTTTTCTTACTAAATTACCCAGTCTCAGATAATGTCTTTACAGCAGTGTGAAAATGGACTAATGAACTGACTTTAAAATGTACTTACAAATCTGTAGTAACCAAAACATCATGATACTGGCATTAAAACACACATATAGATCAATGGAACAAAACAGAGATCCCAGAAATAAATCCACACACTTAACCCCATACCAATTTTTGACAAAAAATGGCAAGACACAGTTTGGGGAAGGACTATGTCTTCAATATGTCTTCAATAAATGGTGCTGGGGAAAACTAGACGTCTATAATGCAGAAGAATGAAGCTAGACCTGTATTTCTTACCATACACAAAAATCATCTTCAAATCGTTTGAAGACTTAAACATAAGACTTAAATCAAAAAAACTAATAGAAGAAAGCATAAGGGAAGCACTTCAGAACACTGATTTGGGCAAGGATTTTTTTTTAAAATAAGAACTCAAAGTGCAGGTGACAAAAGCAAAAACAGACAAGTGGGATTACATCAAACTAAAAAATTTCTGCACAGCAAAAGAAATAATCAAAAGAGTGAAGACAAAAATCTACAGAATGGGAAAAATATTTGCAAACTGCACATTTGAAAAGGGGTTAATATCTAGCATATATGAGGAACTTGAACAACTCAATAGCAAAAAAGAAATTAAAAATGATCAAAAAGACCGAAATAATTATTTCTCCAAAGAAGACATGCAAATGGCCAACAGTAAAATGAAAAATGCTCAACATCACTAATCGTAGGGTCAAGCAAGTCAAAACTACACTGAGATATTACCTGATTACAATTAGAATGGCTAATACAAAGAAAAGAGTAAAATAACAAACGCTGGCATGGATGTAAAGGAAGGGAACACGTACATATTGTTAATGGGAATGTAAATTGGTATAGGCATTATGGAAAATACTATGGAGATTTCTCAGAAAAATTAAAAACAGAACTACCATATGATCCAACAATGTCACTAATGGATATATATCCAAAGGCAAAGAAATCAGTATGTTCACTGTGGGTGGCAGTGTAAATTAATTCAACCATTGTGGAAGACAGTGTGGCAATTCCTCAAGGATCTAGAATTAGAAATTCCATTAGACCCAGCAATACCATTACTGGGTATATAACAAAAGGATTATACGTGATTTGAATATAAAGACACATGTACATGTATGTTTATTGCAGCACTGTTCACAATAGCAAAGACTTGGAACCAACTCAAATGCCCATCAATAATAGCCTGGATAAGAAAATGTGGCACATATACACTGTGGAAGACTGTGCAGCCATCAAAAGGATGAGTTAATATCCTTTGCAGGGACATGGATAAAACTGGAAACCATAATTCTCAGCAAACTGACACAAGAACAAAACCAAACACTACATGTTCTCACTTATAAGTGGGTGTTGAACAATGAGAACACACAGACACAGGGAGGGGGAAATTCACACAACAGAACCTAGGGGGTGGCAGGGATAGGGGGAGGAATAGCAGGGCATAGGGGGGATTAGGGAGGATAGCATTAGGAGAAATACCTAATGTAGATGATGGGGCGATGGATGCAGCAAACCACCACCATGGCATGTGTATACCTATGTAACAAACCTGCATGATCTACACATGTATCCCAAAACTTAAAATATAATAAATATTTAAAAACAATTAAAAAAAGAAATCAGTATGTTGAAGAGATATCTGAACTCCTATGTTTATTGCTGTGCTATTCATAGAGCCAAGATGAAATCAAGCCAAGTGTCCATCAATGGATGAATGGATAAATAAAATGTGGTATATGTATATAATCCAATACTATTATTTTAATACTATTTTAAAATAATACAATCCTGTCATTTGCAGCAACATGAATGAACCTAAAGGTTATGTTAAGTGAAATAAGCCAAGAACAGAAAGGCAAATATTGCATGAGCTCACTCACATGTGGAATCTAGATAAGGCTGAACTCACAGAACTCAGAGAGTACAATAGTGGTCACCAGAGACTGGAGATGGGGGAGTGGAGGGCAAAATGAGAATGGATTAATCAAGGGTTACAAAGTTACAGTTAGATAGGAGAAATAAGCTTGGGTGTTGTATTCACAGTAGGGTGACTATGATTAACAATATTGTATTGCATATTTCAAAATAGCTGGAAGAAACTATTTTGAACATCTTCCACAAAGAAATAATAAATGTATGAGACGATGGATATGCTAAATACTCTATTTGATTATTACATCACATATACATGTATTTGAAACATAACACTATACCTAACTGAACCAAGTAGAGGGCATTGCCATTGCT